>JAVJIF010005709.1:0-207662 GCA_038442645.1 Agave tequilana | reverse complement strand
TTCTTATGACTATAATTTTCAAAATAATTTCAACTCGTCACAGAGTCAATGGGGATTCACTTCCCCCGAGTTTAATGTTTAACTCCTTGTCCCCCATACCACCTTGTCCATCATATTCACCTTATCCACAATATTCATTCCCCGATTCCGCTTCCTATACTTTTTCTGAACCTCCCATTGAAGAAAAATCTGAGTTCGAAAAGAGAGTAGAAGCCAATCTACAAGAGGCCGAGCAACAACTTCACAAAACATTGGCCTCTCTAAAACATATTCAAGAGTCTTACTCAGTTCCATCTCCTCATAATGAAAAAACATCTGTCTGGAAACGAGTAAAGAATTCTTGTGTGAGTCCAAGTTTCAATCTCAACACATTTTTGACTCACATTCTTCACAAATTTCCAAAACCAAGATTCTTATACTCCCATTCTAGAACAACCACTTGGAGATACATCAAGTCTAGAAAAGAGTATAGAAAATCTTGTAGGAGTCTATGTTACAATATCAAAAATCATCTGCTGAGTCTGTCAATAGGGTGAAACACAGTTAAGTCAATGGTTAGCAGTTATAGGATGAGGAAACTCTATCTTATCAACCTTTGACTAATTTAGCTATACCAAACTCTATTGATCTGACCCAGGACTCTTATCATTTTGAACATCAAGATTCAATTTCAACACACCCATTTGAACTTGTCCAAACTTTAAATGTTAAAGATCCCATTGACATTTTGGCATGTTATCCATTTCCTGAAATTGAACTTGAGCATGAATATGATCATGAACCTCAAATATTGATTCAATTCTACTTCCTGATTCAATTATGACTCCGGTATCTTCACCTGATTTCAATCCTTTTCCCGAGTCAGTATTGGATCCTTGTACCAATCCATTTGAAATTGAATCACCAATCTCTTATGATGATCATATTGAACTTGACCAATTCCATACTTTTGAAAGTTTCATTGATATAATTGGCAAGTTCTCATTTTTGTGGAATTGAACTCAATGATGAATGTGACTTTGACCCTCAATTTGTGATCCAGTTCAAATTCCTGAATCATTATTGACTCTTGTTATATTACCCAATTTGAGTAACATTTTAGAGTCAATTTTGATTCCATACCTGCCATTTCTGAACTTGAATCACCAATCTTAGAAAGTCACATTCCATCATGAGGAAATTGTGGACTTGAGTTCAACTTCTTGATTTGGACCCACTTCCTGAACCGATATCGACTCCCGAACCTTTACTTGACTTGAGTCATTTTTCTGAGTCGATATTAGTTCCTATATTTCCTGAGTCCAAATCAATCATTCCATTCTGGGACAAGGGTGTTGATAAATTTCACTCCGAAATTATTTTGAAATTTGGAAATTAGATAGGGTAAAATTTTTAATAAAAATCAAAATATATACATCATTCTAGTGGGTTGTATTCTTGAGGTTTCTGGTGGGTTCCTCCGGACTCCACGCAAGAATGATTGGGCTGCATTTCGTGGACCAATCGACCGCCACCGGAACCACCACCTTGAGGTGATTTTTCCTTCCCTCTCTATTTGTTTCATGCATACATACATCACGATGCATTGAGGATAATGCATGAGATAAGTGTGGGGGAGGGTTTTACTAACTTAGAGTTTTTAGATTTTCTTTCTTTTACACTTCTTTTAGGATACTTTTAGAAATCTTTCCTTTTGTATAGGAATTTTCTCTTTCTTAAAAACTTTTTGAAAAAAGAGACAAAGTTTTGATCTATTTTTAGAAAATTAAGATGATCTTAGAAATTAAGAAAGCCTTAATTATGACATCTTAACCTAGTCGAAATAATGGATCTTGTTTAAAATTATAGGCTAAGTAAGATAAATTGGGGAGATAATTTTATCTTGAATTTTTTGCCTTAGATAGTATGCACTTCACACTTACACATTTTGGGATGGAAACAAAGACCTAAAATGCCATAAATCAAAAAATAAATAAAAAAGAAAAAATATATGAATAAAACATCACTTATTAAGCTGGATAACTATGCCTCAAGAAGCATGATTATTCACGCCTAACGGTGGTCAAAAGAATCAAATAATCTCCCTTAGTTTTGTGGCCTTGTTTACTTGAGTCCTTAAACCCTAGGGATGTTTCTCATCTGGTGCCCTAAAAACCGTCTGGTTTGAGAGTCATCGGTTATAGGCTCGCTACAGGGTGAACTAGAAAGCCTAAGAAAACTAAGGGAAGAAAAAAAAGAAAAAAAGAAAGAATATTTATATATAAATAAATGGCTAGATGGTTAGAGTTGAAATCCTAGAAAACTTCACTATCACAATGTGCATATTATCTAGGTTTTTATGAGAGATAAAATATTCAATCCAATTTTGAATGCTTACCTTAATTGAAGACAAGATCTTGCATAGAGACTAAGTTTAAGGAAGAATGATTTGTGGTGGACTTATGACCTTAGATCACTTATATTTTTGCAAAAATATTTTCATAAACTTGTCTCTCTTTCAAAATGCCTTTTCAAAATACTAACATTTGTCTTCTTTCTTTATGGATTTTGTGGGTGCAATCCGCTGAAAACCCTCAGGAGACAACACTCCTCCTCTAGGGTAACCTAGAGGTTTAACGGCTTGTTGCACATGCTCAGTGCAATCGCGCCACCTGCGAAAGTGGTGTAATAACATTTGTAGTATAGTTTTCTTTTCTTGTTTGCTCGAGACGAGCAAAAGATAAGTGTGGGGGTGTGATTAGTCTACGATTATGCATTATTATATCGCATTTCCCATCGATTTATGAATAAATTGTCGGTCTAAACTGTGTTTTGGTCTTTATTGCAGGTAGATCCAAAGTTCAAGGGCAAAGGGGTAATAAGAGCCTAATTAAACCTCTTTTATGGTAATTAATCCCGCATTACTTGGAGGCCAAGCCAAGAATTATCTAGAAGATTCATTGAACCTAGACTCCTGCGCATGTCAGATGAATATGCGGACGAAATTACCAGAAACCGAATATACCCTGACAATCCACGAGGCCAGAGGAATGTTCTGACGAAAACCAGGGAGCTATCACCCTGGTATTGCCGCGGAAACGCGGCTAGAAAACCAGGGAGCTATCTCCCTGGTATTGACGCGGAAACGCGACAATAGCCGCGTTTTCACGGTAAGGCAGTGGAGCCACGCGTCGATTTTCGACGCGTGGCCCCGTCTCGTCTTCCAGAGGCTTCTGAGGCCTATAAATAGCCCTGTATTCGACCAGAGCGCAGGCAGTCTTCATTTTTAGGAGTAGGTGCAGATTTTAGGAGTAGTGTAGGTAGGTGCTCTTCATTTCTCTTGTATTTTCATTTCTTTTTAGATCATTGTAGTAGGGCTGAGTGATTCATAGAGAGAGAGATGGTGAGGGATTGATGTAATAGATAGTGACAGTCTATGTAAAGGTGCCTCCTTTCTCTTCCATTGTAATCTCCTTCATCTTCTACATGATTTCTTGCTAACTTTTATTCTCATGGCAATCTAACTAATAACCACTAACCATCTAACCACTTACTTGATAATCCACATGAATCGGGTAGCCTCTATTAAGGCCTTGTTCTTGCAAGAGCCATTGATGGCCAATGATGATGGGTTCTAACATCTAACTTGCTAACTTGCTAACCAAGCTAACTCTCTCTTATTTCATGCTTTCTTTTAGTAGTCTAATGAGTTGATGCTTGTATTAGCTTGATCTTGATGCATGTTTGAATGTGATGAACTATCTATGTGCCATGCTTTCTATCATCTCTTGAAGCTAAGGATTATTGATGGCCGAGGATCAAAATGTGAGGCAACTATCATGAAGAGGTTAGCATGGTTAGTGGAGTATTTAGTAGTTAGTAGCCATGAGTTTTCTTTTCTCTTGTTTTAGAAATCATTTTCAAACTCTTTTCTCATTTTTCTATCGATGTTTTCACCGCCTTCTTAGTTCATCCTTGTTTCATCTCCTTTTCTACTTTGTTTTCCAAATCACTTCACTTTCGTTTTCTTCGCCGTTTTCATCGCTCTCCTCACCTACCACATTCTGGATTTCCTTTTCTTTTCTTTTTCATTCTTTGTCATTCTTTTAACAAAGAAGAATTGTTAACAAACAACGTGAATAGAAACTGTCAATGCTTCTATCGCCTCCCTTCCCTGTGGATACGACCCGTTGAGCCAATGCTATAACGGAAGTATCGAGGGTACATTAGCACATTCGAGCTTTTCCTTGATTTTACATAAAACACACTTTTGAGTGCTAGTCTCACCCCGATCATTATCCGTCAAAGACGTTCCTTAAGTAAGTAACCACCAACCTTCGGGCTTTTGGCCCTTAATCCCCTTCCTAGACACTGATTTGGTAGGAGTCAAATTCAACACCTTTCCCCCTTAGGATAATCTCCTAATTGAGTCCGAGATGTCCCTAGGGCCAACGTCTACTCATTTTTAGTTAGGCTTGGTTTAGTGAGTGAGGAGATTGTTTGTGAGCTAAGAGAGGGTAATGACTTCCTCACCTTATCTTGTTTATAGGACAAGCCCTTAAGTCAATTTAGTTCAGTGTACAAGTATATAGAAAAAGTAACATTCAAGCAATCATACAAGAATGAACCTTATACTAAATGCTATGCACACATACCTTGGCTCCAGCACTCTTCAACAGTAAATAAAAAAATGAAATGAAATAGACACGTGCCTAAATGCAAATTCTAAATCATTTTTAACATTTACAATTAACTTTTTACTATTGTGTTAAAAATGTATATACAGTGAGTCAAACAAGGAGATAAATGCTACAGAAATTCAAATTTTTTTAATTCAGCCAACCTGCAAGAATATAGGTTAGTAGTTCACTCAGTTTTGCCACTAAAATGTAGCAAATCTGAGGGCTTCTTGGCTCTGCTTTCTCGAGCAGAGTCCAAGGCCACTTATATGTCCACTGCAGCAAGAGTTCCTTGTTGTTGAATTTGTACAAAAAAAAGAAGAAGAAAGTTAACCAAAAATGTAAACTTTTAAAGAGAGTAGCTTACCGTCCCTCCCCGGCAACGGCGCCAAAATTTGATTGGGCTTAAACCTGCACAAAAATACAGTATTTCAGAACTTTAAAATAAAGAGTGCAAGTGCTCAATTCTACCACAATAGCAAGTGGCTATGCGGGTCGTGATCCACAAGGAGGGACTAGCGATGGAAGCTTTTTAGTAAGATCTCTTTTATGCTACCATTAATGGTTAAAGTTCTTCTTTAGTTTCTTAAAAAGAAAAGAAAAATATTAGGTTAAAGTGAAGTGAGGAAGAAAGTGGTAGAATGAGAAGGTGGAGAAAATCAGAAAATGACTATGTACAAATAAACTGAAAAAGAATGAAAAAGATTTGGAAGATGTGGTGTTGGTGATCTAAACTAAAAGTTACAAGAAAGAAAAACTAAAAATAATTACTTACCTCCTTTTGACCAAAAGCTTACCTTGAATCTTTGGCGACGATGTTACCTTGAAGTGGAGGCAATCAGCGCATAGTGATTGGTAGTCAAAAGTGCATTTTTATCATAACATTTACCATCACATTTTCATATTTATTCATTTAATTCTGTACAATTATTAATATTTTGTTATTTAATGTGTACAGGCCTCGAATTATTATTTTAATAATAAATAAAGCTTAAAAGAGCCCAAAAGCCCAGATCCAAGCCCATGTTTGAAGCCCAGGTGCAAAAGCGCAAATATCAATTGTCAAAGTGCAAATATACAAGGGCTAAAGTTGCAAATATCAAAGATGAGGGAAGGATAGACTTCTACCCAACCCTAAACTCTTGCAGATGAGGAAAAAAAAGGCAAAGATAAGATGCAGAGATAAGGAAATTCGTTCAAAAGAGATTGGGAGAATTCTAAATCTAGATAACTTGATTCCCAAGTTATATCCATATCCCACGATAAAGAGCCAGGATGCAGCTTCCAGAAGCAGGCGCCCAGATGGATGGACCAGAAGAAGCCACGCGCCAAAGCGCGTGGCCAGATTCCACAGAAATGCCGCAGATCTGCGGCAAAAGCCGCAATTCTGCGGCAATCTGATCTTATCTGGCTACCAGATTTCGTGGGCAACTTTATCCAGGACTCTTCGACATTCTGCACCTATAAATACCCCCTGCAGTGCAACGTACAGAGCGTCCAGCGTCCAGCAGAGGGCCAAAAGCTAGGGTTTTTAGGTTTTTCTTTCTTCTAGGTTAGATTTTCTTTCCTCCTTTGTAAATTTTATTTTTCTTTGTAAAAGCTGAGAGGAGACGATGTATTCATGGAGGAAGGGATCCACTTATACTGATGGTGACAGTCGGTGTAAGTTGTATTTTTCCACCATTGTTTAATAATCAAATCGAGGTTTGTTTTTGTTCTTTTCATTCTATTCTTGTTTTATTGTGTCTCTATCTTTGTTCTATCATTGTTCTTCTATTTTTATTTTATGACATTGTTTCTTTCTCTAATGTCTTGCCCACCATGAGATCCAACTGCTTCGAGAATACCTAGCCGAAGAAGGAACCTTGATGGCCTATGGCGATGAACAGGTCTTCATAGTTGTCTTTTATTTCGTAGTTAAGAAGGCGGACGATCCTATACGCCATGCTTGTACGTCTTCTAAGAAAAGGTAAATCATCGCAACGGTTCAAACGGTAAGCAGACTGAAGAGGTAATCTTTCTTTCTTTCTTTCTTTAGTGTAGATCTCTATTCCATCTATCTCAAATTCTTTTCTCCCACTTCATTGTAAATACAACTCTAATAATAAAAATAAATAATTTTTAGAGTAAAACTTACAAACGCTTCCATCGCTAGTCCCTCCCAGAGGATCACGACCCGCATAGCCTTGCTACCGCGGATTCGAATTGAACACTTGCACACCTTTAATTCTTAATCTGATATTTCATATTTTGTGTGCAGGTAAAAGTTCAATCAACAAATTGGCGCCGTTGCCGGGGAGGGACGGTAAGTTTATCTCTAAATAAAAAAAAATTTTAACTAATTATTCTTTTATTCTTTTCTGTTTGCAGGTTTAGAGAACAGGAAACAGAAAAATAGCAGCAGAAGTGGACATATAGCAACTCTGTGCCTCTGCCCTCGAAGGCAGAGCAGCAGAGCCTGCTACTTTGCCGCAGAAACGCGGCAATAGCCGCGGATCCGCGGCAATAGCAGTGAATTACTGACTCAGTTTTCTGCAGGTTGCTACAAACTGTCATATCTGTTTTCTGGTCTGTTAACTTTGTTCTGTGATAACCCTGCTTACTGCTAATTAATTCAACAGTAAACTATTTGTTGTTTAATAAAAATTGATTAGACGTTTGCATATTAGGCACGTGTCTTTTCAATTCCTTTATTTTTACTGTTGAAGAGTGCTGGGGAGGCAAGGTACGTACGCATTGCATGTAGAATAGGACTCATCTCTTGGTTGATTTTCTGCTTTGAGTGATTCTTATCTATTTATCTTGTACACTTGCACTAATTCATCTTAAGGGCATAACCCATTAACAAGATAAGGTGGGGATTTCATCACCCTTCCTTAGCCCAAAAATCATATCCAAAGCACTCACTAACCCAAGCCTAACTTAAAAATTAGTAGACGTTGGCCCTAGGGACATCTCGGACTCAATAGGAGATTATCCTAAGGGGGAACAGTGTTGGAATTTGACTCCTGCCAAATCAGTGTTTAGGAGGGGATTGAGGGCCGAAAGCCCGAAGAGTGGTGGTTATTTAATTAAGGAACATCTTTGACGGAAAACCTCCCACCATCTTGCCCCAACCTGGCTGATTAACTTGTGGTCAAAGTCTACACCCTACCTCCTGTGGACAGTCTAACCAGTTAGGAGTCGTCTAGGTCTAAGTCTACCCTAACTTAGGTTAGAATTTTTTTTCTTTTTTTATTTGCTTATTTGTTTGTTTTGTTTGTGTGGTGTGATATGGCATATAATAATAATTTTTCAAATTTTAATCCATATTACACACCAAACTCTTTTTCGGATATTACCAACCCGGCATATCATAACTTTGACCAATCTAGTGTGCCGGAATGATCTTATCCGAATGAATATAACCCACACCCTCCATCTTATGACTATAATGTCCATAATAATTTCAACTCGTCACAGAGTTCATGGGGTTTCGATTCCCCCGAGTTTAATTCTCAACCAAATTGTCCTTCATATCCATCTAGTCCACATTCTTTCAATGATTCATACTCTGATCCCCCCATTCAGAATAGATTACCATCTATCGGGGAAATGATAAGTATGCACGAGTCCAAGCAACAACCACCATCAATCTTAGACATGATGATGCGTGAGTCCACCGACTCACAACTTCATCACGATTACACTTCCTTTTTCCAAGCCCAATCACAAAAGAGGCTTGAAGCCATGACTCAGGCTAGATTAGCTCGTGAGCATGACATAGATTTGATGGTTCAATCCTTACGTTCTCACTGTCTGGCTAATTCTGATATCGCTGACCACTCTTTTAGAGCCGACGAACCAAGTTGCTTTGGACAACAAGATTCTATTTCAGTGCCATCATTTGAACTTGTCGAAACTCCAATTCTTGATAATTTGGCAAGTTTTTCCTTTCCTGAAATAGAACTTGAGGATGAATATGATCTTGATCCCCAACTTGATGATTCAATTTTATTTCCTGATCCAATAATGACTCCAGTGTCTTCACCTGATTTCACTTTTTCCGAGTCAACATTGGACCCTATTCCAATTCATCATGAAATTGAATCACCCATTTTAGATGATCATATTGAACTTGACCAATTGTGCAATTTTGAAAATCCTATGGATAAATTGGCAAGTTCTTTTTATTACATTGAACCCAATGAGATATGCGACCTAGATTCTCACAATCTCTTTACTTCTGAAACTGATTGTACAATTCTGACGGAAGATGTTGACCTTAGTTTTGAAGAATTGTATGGCGGAAGTAAAGAGATATCACCCATATTAGGTCACATTCCATTGTGGGAAGAAGATTGTGGACTTGAGTTTCAATTTCTTGACTTGGACTCAATTCTTGAACCTAGCCCGACTCCTGAGCCCTTACTTGATTTGAGCATCTTTCTTGAGTCGGTATTCGTTCCCGTACCTATAATGTCCAAGTCAATAATTCCATCTTTTCATACTCCATTTTGGGACAAGGAGGTTGAGACAATTAACTCTGAAATTTATTATGAAATTTGGAAATTTGATGGGGTGGAAATACTAAAAATTGATTATACATATATTTTAGTGGGTTATGTAAGGAAAGTTTCTGGTGGGTTCCACTAAATTATCTGTTATCTTGATTGGGCCGCATTTCGTGGACCAATTAGACCACCTCCGGAACCACCACCCTAAGGTAACTTCCGCCTTCCCTTGTTCTGTTTCATGCATATATGCATTCATTCATACATTGAGGACAATGCATGAGATAAGTGTGGGGGTGGGCTTTACTAACATACTAACATAAGTAGACACTAACAAAATTTGCTAATAAAAAAAAATTTAAAAAAAAAATGTTATAAAAAGGACAGTATTTTGACTTATTTTTTTGAAAGAAACCTAAGTTAGTTTTAAGGATTAGGAAAATCATGATTAGGATTTCTAAAAACTTGGTCAAAATAAATAAATTGTTGAATTTTTAAGTATAGGAGGAGAAATTGAATAAGTAGTTAGTCTTAATTTTTACCTTAATGAAATGTGCATACCAAATGCATATCTAGGATTCTAAGACAAAGACCTTGTGCCTCATAAAAAAAAAGAAAAAAAAAAGAAAAAAAATCACCAATTAAGCTGATACATGTGCCTCAAGAAGCATAAGTATTAATGCCTAAAGGTGAGTAAATAAAATAAAGTCCTTAGTTTTGGGGCCTAGTTCACTCGAATTTGAGTCCGCGGGGTGTTTTCTCACCTGGTGCCCTAAAGCCAACCGGTTTGGGAGTCATCGACTTTAAGTTCGTTACATGGGTGGATTAGAAAGCCTAAAGAAATTAAGGAAAAATTACTTATATATGTATTAACACATCTAATAGTCAATTAGTTAGGTATGAGGGCCTCAAGAAGCCTTAATGCTTATACGAAAGAAAATTAGATGCGTTATACATATTAAAAAAAAAAGAAAAAAAATATATATATAGAGGCATGAGAGTCCAAGTTAAGGAATTCCTAGTATAAATTCATAAGGATGCATATGATTTTTGGTAACGAAAAAGACTATATTAGAAGTTCAATTTTGACCCTTACCTAAAATGAAAACAATTAACTTTATTAAGACTAAGTTTAAGAATGAATAAAAATGATAATCCTAAAACTTATAGACTACTTAGTCTCTTCAATAATAATTCAAATATTTTCTTTTTATGGATTTTGTGGGTGCAATCCGCTGAAAACCCTCACGAGACAACACTCGTCCTCTAGGGTAACCTAGAGGTTTTACGGCTTGTTGCACGTGCTAAGTGCAATCGTGATTCCTACGAAAGTGAGTTAGGTTAGATTAACTTTTTCTTTTTCTTTTTTTTACTCGAGGACGAGCAAAAAGATAAGTGTGGGGGTGTGATTGGTAGTCAAAATTGCATTTTTATCATAACATTTACCATCACATTTTCATATTTATTCATTTAATTCTGCACAATTATTAATATTTTGTTATTTAATGTGTGCAGGCCTCGAATTATTATTTTAATAATAAATAAAGCTTAAAAGAGCCCAAAAGCCCAGATCCAAGCCCATGTTTGAAGCCCAGGTGCAAAAGCGCAAATATCAATTGTCAAAGTACAAATATACAAGGGTTAAAGTTGCAAATATCAAAGATGAGGGAAGGATAGACTTCTACCCAACCCTAAACTCTTGCAGATGAGGAAAAAAAGCCAAAGATAAGATGCAGAGATAAGGAAATTCGTTCAAAAGAGATTGGGAGAATTCTAAATCTAGATAACTTGATTCCCAAGTTATATCCATATCCCATGATAAAGAGCCAGGATGCAGCTTCCAGAAGCAGGCGCCCAGATGGATGGACCAGAAGAAGCCACGCGCCAAAGCGTGTGGCCAGATTCCACAGAAATGCCGCAGATCTGCGGCAAAAGCCGCAATTCTGTGGCAAGGTGATCTTATCTGGCTACCAGATTTCGTGGGCAACTTTATCCAGGACTCTTCGACATTCTGCACCTATAAATACCCCCTGCAGTGCAACGTACAGAGCGTCCAGCGTCCAGCAGAGGGCCAAAAGCTAGGGTTTTTAGGTTTTTCTTTCTTCTAGGTTAGATTTTCTTTCCTCCTTTGTAAATTTTATTTTCTTTTTGTAAAAGCTGAGAGGAGACGATGTATTCATGGAGGAAGGGATCCACTTGTACTGATGGTGACAGTCGGTGTAAGTTGTATTTTTCCACCATTGTTTAATAATCAAATCGAGGTTTGTTTTTGTTCTTTTTATTCTATTCTTGTTTTATTGTGTCTCTATCTTTGTTCTATCATTGTTCTTCTATTTTTGTTTTATGACATTGTTTCTTTCTCTAATGTCTTGCCCACCATGAGATCCAACTGCTTCGAGAATACCTAGCCGAAGAAGGAACCTTGATGGCCTATGGCGATGAACAGGTCTTCATAGTTGTCTTTTATTTCGTAGTTAAGAAGGCGGACGATCCTATACGCCATGCTTGTACGTCTTCTAAGAAAAGGTAAATCATCGCAACGGTTCAAACGGTAAGCAGACTGAAAAGGTAATCTTTCTTTCTTTCTTTAGTGTAGATCTCTATTCCATCTATCTCAAATTCTTTTCTCCCACTTCATTGTAAATACAACTCTAATAATAAAAATAAATAATTTTTAGAGTAAAACTTACAAACGCTTCCATCGCTAGTCCCTCCCAGAGGATCACGACCCGCATAGCCTTGCTACCGCGGATTCGAATTGAACACTTGCACACCTTTAATTCTTAATCTGATATTTCATATTTTGTGTGCAGGTAAAAGTTCAATCACATAGCCCATAAGAATTGATTATTGTCTCTTCCACATTACATCATCCAGATAAAACAAGCATGAAATGATACAGAGAGACTCGAAATCCATCATCATGAGCTATCGGTGGCACTCGCAAAGGCAAGGCTCTTTCGATGCTATAAGACTCACTTGGATAGCAATTGGTACAAGAATGAGTGAAGTAGAAAAGAAGAAGAAGAAGAACACTAAAACGAAGTACATAAAAAGGTAACTATAGATTTGATTTCATAACAATAAGAGAAAAGAAAAGCAACTTACACTGGTGTCACTCTCAGCACAAGCTTCATTCTCATTCTCCTACGAAAGTCTGATCTCCTCTGAATTACATAAATGAAAACTAAAAATTACATGAAAAGAAAACCAAAAACCTACACTAAAAAATGGAAAACTGGACTAAATCCTATCTCTGCATGGTCGTCCCCTGGATGCTCTGAAAATCCCAGTATTTATAGGCAAAACCCAACCTACAGGATTATATGAAGAAAGGGGGAGCAAAGCTCCCCTAATTCTCCAACAGAGCCGCGGAAACGCGGCTTTGGCCGCGTTTCCGCGGCCACGGTGTGGCCAAGTGGCCACACCCTGTTGGTGGAGCTCCCCGGTTTCTTGATTTGTAATTATCTTTATCTGGATTTTCAGTTTATGTCCGGGATTTTGACGAAATGGCCTTTGATCCTTGGCTTCAATCGATCGATTCAGGGAGGATTCTTTAAACCAGTTTTCAACCTCTCTGATATGCCAAGATTTAGCCCCGATTCCTTAATTTTGAATTTATTCTGAATTAAGTCAGGATTTGGTGGGTTTTTGGGCTCATTTCTCTTCACTCTCTTTTAGGAACGGGCCTGCAAATAAATTAAACATTTAATTAGGAAAATGCAGAGTTTATTCTATAATAAGTAGGAGAATATGATATTAAATGTGCAATATTAGTGACCAATCAGTTTGCTAGATTCAAGTGTTCAAAATCAGCGAGCACAACAGTTCTACCAGAAATAACATGCTTATTATGGATCACAGAAAATCTCTGAGAAGCATTCTGAGAGATAAAGGGGTTAGATGATGACTCGGGTTGTTTACCCTTCTCAGATCTAAGCCTTTTTGACATTGTAAAGATAGGAAGATGATAAATAAAGGTTTGGCATGAATTTTAGAAAGTTTTTTAGAAAAAATTATGAAATAAAGAAGATCTTGAGAGACTAGGGATTATACCTTGAAGAAACCAAATTTTTTTCCTTGAAATCAAACAGATCTGATGTTTTGAGGAGAGATCCAACAAATTTTATGGTTTAATTTGAGATTGGAAAGGGTTTCGGAGGGATGGGAGGAAAGAAAATAGGGAGAAGAAGAAGAAAGCGAGATGGTAGAGAAGAAAAAAGTGAGAGAAAAAGAGATAGAGATTTAGGGCTTTTAAAACGGGCAAAAAGGGCAGCTGACCCGACTCACGGTCGACCGCCCGGTCGACCGGCATCTAACCGAGAGCTTCTCGGTTACAGTCGGTCGACCGGCTTAGGCAAAAAAAATATATTTTTTTGTATTTCAGGTCGACCGCCCGGTCGACCGGACCTATTCCAAGCCAACTCGGTTGACCGAGACTACTCGAAAAACAGTTTTAAGCAATAGGAATTAAGGGCTTTTGAAAAATATTTTTACTTGGATATTTTTATACATAAAATGGAGAGATAACACAAAAAATTTTACAGGCATGAAAAACACATGAAGATGATATCAAAATATTTTTTTATTATTATATTAAAAATATATTTTTCAATAATTAAATCATATATCAAGTAATAAAAAAAAGATATTGAAGCCGAATACCCTTAATGGGTTCTGAACTTCTCCTCGTCATTCTCTAAATGAGGTTGAGGCGTGCAATTGCTATCTTGATTTATTACTTAAATATGGTTTAAATATAATACCCAACCACAAGATAGATATATAGACAATACACACACAGAGACACACATACATATAAATTAATCTATGTACACATACATGCAAAGATATCTATCAACCAAGTGAGTATGGGAAAATACTATTAGCATGGGCAAGCAAATCATGGGCTAGTAAAGAATAAAAGCAATGTTAACGGACTATCTCAAATATAAGCAAGCCATAAAAAAAATGTATTCACAACTAAAGCATATTAACACAAAAGAAAAGCTAGCTAATCCTATGCATATATAGATCTAGCTAGAAATAAAATTTTCAAGTGGAGAAGTTACCAAACCATCGGCAATCTCCAAAATATGATGGTTGATCCTTTGAGCTTCGATGCATCCACTACCAAGGCACCATCTCCCCCTATATCTTGGAGGAGGACGACACACCTATATCAATCAAATTTAGTGTATTCTTTGGTACCCAAATCTTTTTGGGTCCTATAAGGTTAGTATTTTCTCGAGCCTAAATATTTTTATTTAACATGTTTAACTTAGCATAACAAAATTTAGCTAAATGGCTTTTGCGGCCGCAATGTGCTCATGTGTACACTTTGCCATACATGAAAGCATGCTTATGTTGATGTGTATGTGCATGTTTTTCATGGTTTGTGTGAGATGCATGAGGTGTATGTTTCCTTTGAGTTTTTCTCTTTGGAAACATGAAACTAAATTTGTTCATGTCAAATGCACACTTTTTCAAAGTGGTATCCAAAACATCAATACGTTTTTGGATATCCAAAAATTTATTTTTATTAAAAGCAATATTAGGCCTTTTACCCTTACAATTAAGTTTGTATTTATCAAAATCCTTTTTGTTTTCTCAAAAGAAATAGATAAGTCGCTTTCCCTTTAAAAATAATTTCTAGCTTATTCTTTAAAAAGTCATTTTTCTTTTTCAATTTTTTATTTTGTGCAAGAGAAATTTCATATCTATTTAGTAATTCTTCAAAAAATTGTGCAGGGTTCATCTATAGTTAAATCATTATCTTCTAAAGAGCTTTCGAGATTTACCATGGAAGTCTTCTCTCCGTTTGCCATGAAGAAAATGTGTGCGGCATCAATCTCCTCTTTGGAATCCATTTCTGAATCATCCCAGTGGCTACCATCGCCTTCTTCTTCTTATGCACGTTCTTGGAGGTAGTGGCTTGAAGTGAGGGGCAATCCGCATTAGATGGCCCATCTTCTTGTAATGAAAGTAAGGACCCATCTCCTCCTTCTTCTTTTCAAATCTCCCTTGAAGTCTTCCTCTTCGAAAGTTGCTTTGTCTTCCCTTCTTATAAAACATTTTGCCCACTTTCCTAATTAGCATGGCAAAGTCTTCAACACCGTCTTCGGATGAATCTTCTTCGTCGATGGTGGAGGGAGTGGCTTTGAAAGCTATCACTTTCTTCTTTGGAGTCTCCCTTTCTTCTCCCACCTTCATTTTCATCTCATGGGTTTTGATATTTCCAATGAAGCCAGAGAAGTCCATCTCCTCTCTATCGTTGAGCTCCTTAAGGGTTATTGCCTTGACTTCCCAAGCTTTGGAGAGAGCTCTATTGACCTTGCGAATTTTTTGCTCATTGTTAATGGTGTCACCTAAAGAAGATAATCCATTAGTAATCTTGGTGAACTGTGTAAATATTTCATCGATACTTTCATTTTCAAGCATGTAAAAATTCTCATATTGAGAACGAAGCAAGTAAACTTTAGATCTCTTAACTTGCGACATCCCCTCATGAGTAATGATAAGATCATTCCAAACGTCATAAGCATATTTGCAATTAATTATACGAGAAAGATCATCATCATTTATTGCTTGTGTAAGTGCATATTAGGCTTTAGCATTGGCCTCATAGTCCTTAGCGGTTGCTTCGGACCATGTATCCTCATCACTGTGAGGTTTAACAAATCTTTGGTAATGGCCTTGGCAACTCTAACTCCTAGGGACTTAAGGAATAGGTTCATCTTGACCTTCCAAATGGGAAAGTTCAACCAATCAAATTTGGGTGGGGACTTGATACTAGAGAAGTCGTGTGATGCTATGAGAACAAGTATAAGTGCACAAACAAATAACAAATGCAAAAAATGAATATAGCCAAATGAAAGGATCTCCCTAAGGTGGTTAAACCAAAACTAAGGTTAGGCTTTGATACCAAATGTAAATTACCTAGAGGGGGTGAATAGGTGATGGCTATACTAAATGGCAAATAATGTGTAATTAAAATTAACTTGCTAGCAACCTGGCAAATACCAATCACAATTCAAGAAATACTTGCAAATAAGTAAACAAAATAAGTGTGCAAGTAATTAAAGAGAGAGTAGAGTTAAGAAAGAAAGAGTAAGCAATCGTAATACAATGATATGTTCTGAGGTTCGAGCCACTGCTCTACGTCCTTACCTTCAACACTATCAAGGATTTTCACTATGATCGATCTCACTAGATCGTCAACTATTACAAGTTCTCACTAGAACTCAATGGACTCACAAGTCCTCTCTCGCAGTGCGTAATACCAACACGGAGCTCACTAGTTCACTTGAGGTTACAACCTCTACAACTTCATAATAGAAGGAAATTGGTGATCTTTTCAAAAGGCTTACAAGCACAATCTTATAACCAAGATGAGGAGGTGAAACTCTTTGGGATTGTGTAGTGGAAATAGCTTGTAAAGATGTAGAGGGAAGGCTCAAGCTAAAAATCAAGAATGTGAAATTTTGGCTCAAAAGAAAATCTTTTAAGAAAAAGCTAAATCGTGTTATAAACTTGTAAAAACTTAATCAAGACCTTCAAAATCTTGTTAGGGGGTTTTTCTACAGTCTCACTATTTATAGGGGATGAAACATTAGGAGAAAACCAAAAAGAATCATTGGGAAAAGACCCAGAAAATTAAAAAACAGAATATAGCCGTTAGGAAAAAATCAGAAGGAAATCCTTCCGTCGGTCGACCAGCTGGTTGACTGCCAACGGTCAGATTTCTGACCGTTATGGATAGCGGTCGACCGATGAGTCGACCGTTGTTCCCAACCAGAGAGCAAAGCTCTCTGTCGGTCGGCCAGGGCGGTCGACCGGACCTAACTTAGAGCAAAGCTCTTGCAGTCGGTCGACTGTACGGTCGACTGAAGTGCACAAATGCACTTTAGAGCATGTCAGTTGACCGATAGAGCAAATCTGCTCTGCCTACGGTCGACCAGCCTGTCGACCGACTTTGGGCCAAAAGCTAGTTATGAAAATCGTTTTGAAACAAATCTTTTTCCGACAAAAAGATACTTTGATCTTAAACACAAAATAGAGTTCTAGGGACTTGATAGAACCAGTTATGATCATGGAACAAAACAAAGTTAGAACAATATTTTGTAAAAACTCTTTTCTAAATCGTAAACCATTTTTTTGAAACTCATTTTTTCAAAACTCGAGATTGAAAATGAGAAAGAGAAATGTTTTGAAATCTTTTTAAAATTACTTAGGAGTATGAATGATGTTTGTGTGTCAATCCCAAAAACTATCAACCTATATCATCTTGGTTTTAACAAATGACTATAAATCCTATTTAAAACGCAAAAAGCAAAAATACAAATCTTGATATAGTTTTCTCTTCCAAACTTGATCCTTGAGCTCTTCTATGTGCTTAGGCTCTGGGATCTACATCTTCTTGGCTTCCAAGAATGTGAGTCTTGTGATGGAGTAGAAATGCAACAAAGAGTTAACTTGAAACTTTGTTAAACAAAATTATTAAAAATATAACTACATACATTTTGCTATCATCAAAACTAGGGGTAATGGCCTTTGGGCCAACAGTCTCTTCTCAATGTAACCGTGTAGCAAGGGCTAGACGGGTCGCTCCATAGGGAAGGATGCAATGGAAGCTTTTCAGAATGAATTCTCTAACAAATAGCTTGGAAAAAAGAATTATGATTGTAAGCAAAGGTTTTATAAATAGAAAGAACAGGCATAGTCAACTAATCATCTACCACAACCAAACACTAGTCTATCAAGAATAAATATCATGTTGAACCTATAAAGATTAACCTTAGATTGTTGCTTTAAATCCAAGAAAGAAAAGTAAGAAAGAAAGTAAACCCTGATTATAATACACTTGATAAAATAAAGCATTGGTTTATCGAAATCTTAAAGTATAGCATAAGAAAAGTAGTTTTAACTTAACGTTAAGCCATAAAGTATCTAAGTATAAAAGCAAGAATAATTATTAAATAGTATACCCTAAAGCTAGTTTTCCTCAATTTATTACTAATCTTCATGAATTATTTACCGACCCTAGGGTTCTAATATGCATAAAGTTCAATCAATTTATTTTATAGACCTAGGTTTTAGTTGGTGGAGTGATTAGCAAGCTATGAGAGATTTAGTACATATATTCCTGGTGGAATTAAGCATGGTATTTAAAAATTGCATACAAGAGATGAAACTAGAACAAAGAAAACACAAATAAAAATAGCAAAGAGATTGAAAGAAAATAATGACCTCTTATTGAATCTGTCACCAACTCAGTACAAAGCCTTCTCCTTTCTTCAACTCTTCTACAAAGTTAAAAAAAAGCTAGAAAATAACAAGTAAATTCAGAAAGAAAGAGGATCTAAAGGAAAATCCTAAGCTTAAGCTTCTAAGATCTGCTCTTTCTCTGTTGCTCTGCAAGGTTATTTATAGGAGATTTGGGACGTAGAGTCCCATATGAACACTGCACCTCAACCACCACACCAGCCGCCGCCAGACTGTCGCGTTTCCACCCCATTTGCCGCGTTTTTCATGGAGTCTGGTCACGCACTTTGGCGGGTGGTTTCCTCTGGTCGTCCATTGGTGATCTATCTGTTGGCCCAAAGGCCCATCACTCTAGTATTGATGATGATCAACTCATGTAGTTATAGTACTAATGATCTTGTGTTTATTTAGTCTCAGATTTATGATCAAGATCTTAGTTGGTGTTTAGCTTCAACAAAGGATTTAAAGTCAAGTTTTAGAGCTAGCACGGTTTGATTCAAGAGCTTGTGCATCAAGACCACATCAAGTACTCAAGAGGAGTCTAGCTCGTTGGGTCGTGTTTGGACCAAGTCAAGAAGATGAGAAGACTTCAGGTGAAGACTTCAAGAAGAAGACTTGTGTCTAGTTTTGTTTTTATAAGATTTTATTTTTAGTTAAAATGTAAAGGATAGAATAGTTGGTGGATTGCTCAAGTATATCATACACACACACACTCTTGATTTAGATGAGTTTTCATAAAAGAATTTTTATTTTTTGGAAAAATACAAAAGAGTTTTCATTTTGGAAAAATACCGGTTTGGTTTTTGGACTTCATATATACATGTGTTTTTAACCAAAACCGTTTAAGAGTTAAATGTCAAAAATATAGATATTTCACCATGTATGTGTAGTGGATCATATCCATACACTCTATGCCTCAAAAGAGTTTAAAATATCTTGTTTTATAATTTGGAGAAAGTTTTGGAAAAAACCAATTTGGAAACATACGGTTTTTGTTTTTAGCCAAAATTTCTAAGTTACAAAAATAGTTCAAATTGTTTGTAACATGTCTTGATTTTGCTCAAACATGTTTGATTATCAAAGTATAATATTAAAACTTTTTTGTAGATTTTTCGTGATTTTATAGGATTTTATGTGTGTCAAAATACCAAGTTTTCTTTTTCCAAAAATCCCTGACCTGGCTTCTGTCGGTCGACCGGACCGGTCGACCGAGCTTGAAGTCGGTCTACCGACGTTCACAGAATGTGCACGCCAAGTCTGCTGGAGGGCCGGTCGACCGACCCGGTCGACCGCAGAGATCTTCTGCTCTCTGGAAAGCCCCGGTCAACCGGGCCGGTCGACCGGCAGAGAACTCTGTTCTCTGTTCCAGGCAGCGGTCGATTGGGCCGGTAGACCGAGGCTCCAACGGTCAGAATTCTGACCGTTGGCGGTCGACCGGGCTGGTTGACCGCCAGCCTCCAGGGCTGACAAATTGCCCAATGGCTAGTTTTTTCTAGGCCTATTTAAAGGGGGCTTTTGGGGCTGTTTTCTCCAAGATTTTCAAGTGGGTTTTAAACTAGTTTTTCCAACTCTATTAGGTGTTTATCTCCACTTGTTTAAGAGCCAAATTGCCATATCAAAAGGAGAGATTTTCAAGAGTGTTTTGAAAAGTGATTTTCTTGAGTTTTCCTCCACCATTTCAATCCTAGTTTTCTCACACAAACACTTGAGCTATCCATTGATATATTCATCCTATAGGAGTGTTCTTGTGAGATTGTTTTTCGGTGATCAAAGTGTTGTGATCACCAAAGACTTCTTCTTTTCTTTGAGGAGGCGGATGAGTGTGTTCGCGGTGTTTCGAGTTCGTGTGTGAACTCGGTGTTTGAGGTGCGGCCTCGGCGAGTGATCGTACATATATTTTGTATTCTTTTCATTACACTCCTACATTTATCGTGTAATAAATCTGCTAATTTCCTTGTCTTAAATATCTATTTTGCAGAAGATAATAATGAAGAGAAAGAGGATTAAACTAAATAAATATCAGTTAAAATCAGATTTAACTGAATCTATTTGGTTAGCTGAGGATGATCCCAGATCTAGTTAGAACAAATCAAGGATTGGGGCAAATGTTCAGCTAAAGATCAGAGCAAATAGAAAGATAACACCAAATGGAAACCGATAAAATTCAAATTTTTATAAATCCATTTTGGTTAGCTAAAGATCAACCAATGATAATATCAAATGCGGAGAGACAAATGGATAGAGAGAAGATTAACGGATAAGATGAAGCAAGTTTGACTTAGATTCTGACTGGATACATTTTAGTACTTAAATCATAACGTTCGCTACCGAATCTCAAATCTGATGATTCAAGATGATCCAGGAAGCAGACTTATAGGGCTACAACTCTTATGTTGATCAATATTTCTATTTATGTCATTTGATAAGTGATATTCAGCAATCAACACGCCAACAAACTGCAGATCAGAACTGAATATCAACATCAAATAAAGTTTGGAGATAAGGGGAGGATTCAAATTCAAAAATAGCCAGCTTTTTCTATCTTCATACTCCTCTAACCTCTGCATTTTTTCTATAAATACCTGCAATCTCAAAGGCAAAGGACGACCATGCAGAGATAGGATTTAGTCCAGTTTTTCATTCTTTGTAGTGTAGGTTTTTGTTTTCTTTTGATGTAATTTTTATTTCTTTGTAAGTATAGTTTAGACTGAGATTCATGTAAGTAAGAGAGAGAGGCTTATGTTGAGAGTGACACCGATGTACCTCCTCCTTTCTTCCATCGTTTTTACAAGCAATAAAAGGTAACTTTTTTTTTTATGTTTGTCTTTACTTTTGTTTCCTTCTTCTTCTTTCTACTTTTCCTCTTTTGGTTATGATGAGCATTCAAGTGAATCTAGAAGCATCAGTATAACAATGTTTGTGTGAGTACTAACGATATTTTATGATGATGTTCTCCTCCTCAAAACTCCGTATCATTTCATTCTTGTTCGTCTTGATGATGTAATGCGAATTGGGACTGAGCACAATCTTATGGCTTATGCGTTGAACGCCTCCGAAGCAAGGTAGAACATGTAAGGGTTCCAGGTAAGTCATCAACCAGAGGAGGTAAGTTTTCTTTTAGGTTTTCTTTTCTTTTAATTTATTTCTTTAGTTTAGATCAACAACACCAACAACACTCACTTCTTTTATCACTCCTTTTCCATTTCTTTGTACATATCCAATTCTGGTTTCTCCATCTTCCCAATCTCTCACTTTCTGTCTAACTTCATTGTAATTTATTTTTCTTTTCTTTTTAAGAAACTAAAGAAGAACTTTAACCATTAATGGTAGCATAAAAGGGAACTTGCTAGAAAAGCTTCCATCGCTAGTCCCTCCTTGTGGGTCACGACCCGCAGAGCCACTTGCTATTGCGGTAGAATTGAGTAACTTGCACTCTTTAATCTTAAAATCTGAAATTCTGTATTTGTGTGCAGGTCCTATCTCAATCAAAATTTTGGCGCCGTTGCCGGGGAGGGACGGTAAGTAATTCTCTTTAAAGTTTACATTTTTGATTAACTTTCTTCTTTTTTTTTTGTACTGATTTAACAACAAGGAATTCTTGCTGCAGTGGACACATAAGTGGCCTTGGACTCTGCTCAAGAAAGCAGAGCCAAGAAGCCCTCAGATTTGCTACAGTCCTGTGGCAAACTGAGTGAACTACTAACCTGTATTTTCTGCAAGTTGGCTGAATTGCGTAGTTTAAATATCTGTAGTATTTATTTTCTTGTTTGTTTCACTGTATTTACTTTCTAACCTCAACAGTAAAATGATGATTGTAAATGCTAAAAAATGATTTAGACTTTGCATTAACGCACGTGTCTATTTTATTACATTTTCTATTTACTGTTGAAGAGTGCTGGAGCAAAGGTACGTGTGCATAGCTTCTAGTATAAGAACACTTTTGGATTGTTTACATTACTTAAGTGTTGCTTTTCTTGTACACTGCACTAAATCAATCTTAAGGGCTTGTCCTATGAACAAGATAAGATGGGGAAGTCATTATCCTCCCTTAGCTCACAAATAATCTCCTCACTCACTAACCCAAGCCTAACTAAAAATGAATAGACGTTGGCCCTAGGGACATCTCGGGCTCAATTAGGAGATTATCCTAAGGGGGAAAGGTGTTGGAATTTGACTCCTGTCAAATCAGTGTCTAGGAAGGGGATTAAGGGCTGAAAGCCCGAAGGTTGGTGGTTACTTAATTAAGGAACGTATTTGACGGATAACCTCCCACCAATCTTGCCCTGACCTGGCTGATTAGCTTGTGGTCAAAGTCTGCATTATACCTCCTATGGACAGTCTAACCAGTTAGGAGTCGTCTAGGTCAAAAGTCTACCCTAACTTAGGTTAGAATTTTTCTTTTTGTTTGCTTATTTGTTTGTTTTTTTCTTTCTTTGTTTGTGTTTTATTGTGTGATATGGCTTATAACAACAAATTTTTCAATTTTAATGGTAATCCATATTACACACCAACCTCTTTTCTGGGTATTTCCAACCCAGCATATCATAACTTTAACCAACCTAGTATGTCGGATTGGTCTTATCCGAATCAATATAACCCATGCCCCAATCTTATAACCATAATTTCCAGAATAATTTCAACTCTTCACAGAGTCAGTGGGGATTCACCTCCCCCGAGTCCAATTTTCAACCAGCTTGTCCTCCTTATCCACCTTGTCCACAATATTCTCAAGATTCATACTCAGTTCCACCAGTCCAAAATAGAAAACAATTAATTTTAGAAATGAGTATGCGTGAGTTCAAACAACAATCATAAAATCTGATGGACTCACAATTTTACCACCAATTCCAAAACAACACTTCATCTTTTCAAGACCAATCGCAACAAAATAATGAACCTATCAACTATGAAAAGATGCTTGAAGCCATGACTCAGGCTCAAAACGCTCGTAATCATGACATAGATATGATGGTCCAAACTCTACGTTCTCACCGTTTGGCCAGTTCTGATGTCGTTAACCATTCTGTTAGAGCTGAAGAGTCATGTTGTTTTGAAAAACAAGGTTCCATTTCATCACAATCATTTGAACTTGCCCAAACTCCAAATTTTGAAAATGATATTGACAGTTTGGCAAGTTATTCCTTTCCTGAAATAGAACTTGAGAATGAATATGATCCTGAACCTCAACTTAGTGATTCAATTCTACTTCCGATTCAATAATGACTCCGGTGTCTTCACCAGATTTCAATCTTTTTCCAGAGTCAACATTGGATCCTGTGCCAATTAATAATAAAATTGAATCGTCCATATTTGATGATCATTTTATTGAACTTGACCAATTTCATACTTTTGAAAGTCCCATTGACAAATTGGCAAGTTCTTATTTTTATGAAATTGAACTAAATGAGAAATGTGACCTAGATTCTCAAATTTGTGATTCAGTTCAAATTTCCGAATCAATATTGACTCCTGTTTTGTCACCCGATTTGAATAATATTTTAGAGTCAGTTTTGATTCCCACACCTGTCATTCTTGAACTTGAATCACCAATATTAAGTCATATTCCATTGTGGGAAAATGAATATGGACTTGAGTTTCAACTTCTTGATTTGGACCCACTTCCCGAACCAATCTCGACTCTTGAACCTTTACTTGACTTAAGTCACTTTCCTGAGTCGGTATTAGTTCCCGTATTTTCTAAGTCCAAGTCAATCATTCTATCTTTCACACTCTATTTTGGGACAAGGCGGTTGACAAAATTGACTCTGAAATTAATTATGAAATTTGGAAATTAGATGGGGTAAAATATTTAATAAAAAACATTCATGTATATATCATTGTAGTGGGTTATATTAGAGAAATTTCTGATGGGTTCCTTCGAACTCTATGCAAATTCGATTGGGCCGGATTTCGTGCACCAATCAGACCACCACCAGAACCACCACCTTAAGGTAGTATTTTCCTTCCCTGTCTTCTTTTTCATGAATCTATGCATTAATTTATACACTGAGGACAATGCATGAGATAGGTGTGGGGGAGGGTTCTAACATAACTTAGATTTTTCTTTATTAAAAAAATTAACATTTTCTTTACTTTTAAAAACTTTTTGAAAATAGAAATAATATTTTGACATATTTTTTGTAAGAAATTAAGTCAATTTTAAGAAATAGGAAAATCAAAATTAGTATTTCTTGAACTTGGTCAAAATAAGATTATTTGTTTGATTTTTAGAGTTAGGAAGATAATTTGTCAAAGTAATTTAGTCTTGAACTTTACCTTAATGAAATATGCACACTTCATACACTTACACACTTAGGGTTCAAAAAACGAAGATTCTTATGCCTTATAAAAAAAAGAAAAAAATATATCTATGAAAGATGAACAAATCTAATTATTGATTAGCTAGGTGCTTTGGCCTAAGTAAGCCTTGGTATTTATGCGAAAGATGATTAGATAAGTTTGAGAAAAAAATATTAAAAAAAATTCCTGTGATTAAGTTGGGTATTTGTGCCTAATAAAGCATAAGTATTTACGCCTAAAAGTGGTTCATATAATAAAATCCTTAGTTTCGTGGCCTTATTTGCTCGAGTCTTAAGTCCTTGGGGTATTTTCTCACCCGGTGTCCTAAGATCGTTTGGTTTGGGAGTCATCGATTAAAGGCTCGTTACATGGGCAGATTAGAAAGCCTAATAGAACTAAGGAATAATACTAGCAATATATATATATATATATATATATATATATATATATATATATATATATATATATATATATATATATATATATATATATATATATATATATATATATATATATATATATATATATATATATATATATATATATATATAAGGCATAAGAGTTAGAGTTAAAGAACCCTTAGTCAAAATTTTCACGGTCACAAGGTGCATATGACTTAGGGTAAAGTAATAGACTAGATGAGAAGTACAATTTGACTCCTTACTTTGATTGATAACAAATTTTTGAATAGAGACTAAGTTTAGGAATGAAAAATTCGGTTTTCCTATAACTTATAGATTACTTAAATCTTACAATAATATTTTCAAATATTTTTCTTTCAAAATGTGTTTTCAAAATATTAACATTTTTCTTTTTTTTTCTTTTTATGGATTTGTGGGTGCAATCCACTAAAAACCCTCACGAGACAAAACTCGTCCTCTAGGGGTAACCTAGAGGTTTAACGGCTTGTTGCACAAGCTCAGTGCAATCACGTGACCTGCGAAAGTGGTCTAATAATATTTGGTTTAGTTTTGTAGTTTTGCTCGAGGACGAGCAAAAGATAGGTGTGGGGGGTGTGATCGTACATATATTTTGTATTCTTTTCATTACACTCCTACATTTATCGTGTAATAAATCTGCTAATTTCCTTATCTTAAATATCTATTTTGCAGAAGATAATAATGAAGAGAAAGAGGATTAAACTAAATAAATACCAGTTAAAATCAGATTTAACTGAATCTATTTGGTTAGCTGAGGATGATCTCAGATCTAGTTAGAACAAATAAAGGATTGGGGCAAATGTTCAGCTAAAGATCAGAGCAAATAGAAAGATAACACCAAATGGAAACCGATAAAATTCAAATTTTTTTAAATCCATTTTGGTTACCTAAAGATCAACCAATGATAATATCAAATGCGGAGAGACAAATGGATAGAGAGAAGATCAACGGATGAGATGAAGCAAGTTTGACTCAGATTCTGATCGGATACGTTTTAGTATTTAAATCATAACGTTCTCTACCGAATCTCAAATCTGATGATTCAAGATGATCCAGGAAGCAGACTTATAGGGCTACAACTCATATGTTGATTACTATTTCTATTTATGTCATTTTATAAGTGATATTCAGCAATCAACACGCCAATAAACAGCAGATCAGAACTAAATATCAACATCAAATCAAGTTTGGAGATAAGGGGAGGATTCAAATTCAGAAATAGCCAGCTTTTCCTATCTTAATACTCCTCTAACCTCTGCATTTTTTCTATAAATACCTGCAATCTCAAAGGCAAAGGACGACCATGCAGAGATAGGATTTAGTCTAGTTTTTCATTCTTTGTAGTGTAGGTTTTTGTTTTCTTTTGATGTAATTTTTATTTCTTTGTAAGTATAGTTTAGACTGAGATTCATGTAAGTAAGAGAGAGAGGCTTATGTTGAGAGTGACACCGATGTACCTCCTCCTTTCTTCCATCGTTTCTACAAGCAATAAAAGGTAACTTTTTTTTTATGTTTGTCTTTACTTTTGTTTCTTCTTCTTTCTACTTTTCCTCTTTTGGTTATGATGAGCATTCAAGCGAATCTAGAAGCATCAGTATAACAATGTTTGTGTGAGTACCAACGATATTTCATGATGATGTTCTCCTCCTCAAAACTCCGTATCATTTCATTCTTGTTCGTCTTGATGATGTAATGCGAATGGGGACTGAGCTCGATCTTATGGCTTATGCGTTGAACGCCTCCGAAGCAAGGTAGAACATGTAAGAGTTCTAGGTAAGTCATCAACCAGAGGAGGTAAGTTTTGCTTTTAGGTTTTCTTTTCTTTTAATTTATTTCTTTAGTTTAGATCAACAACACCAACAACACTCACTTCTTTTATCACTCCTTTTCCGTTTCTTTGTACATATCCAATTCTGGTTTCTCCATCTTCCCAATCTCTCACTTTCTGTCTAACTTCATTGTAATTTATTTTTCTTTTCTTTTTAAAAAACTAAAGAAGAACTTTAACTATTAATGGTAGCATAAAAGAGAACTTGCTAGAAAAGCTTCCATCGCTAGTCCCTCCTTGTGGATCACGACCCGCATAGCCACTTGCTATTGCGGTAGAATTGAGTAACTTGCACTCTTTAATCTTAAAATCTGAAATTCTGTATTTGTGTGCAGGTCCTATCTCAATCAAAATTTTGGCGCCATTGCCAGGGAGGGACGGTAAGTAATTCTCTTTAAAGTTTACATTTTTGGTTAACTTTCTTCTTTATTTTTTATACTGATTAACAAGGAATTCTTGCTGCAGTGGACACATAAGTGGCCTTGGACTCTGCTCAAGAAAGCAGAGCCAAGAAGCCCTTAGATTTGCTACAGTCCTGTGGCAAACTGAGTGAACTACTAACCTGTATTTTCTGCAAGTTTGCTGAATTGCGTAGTTTAAATATCTGTAGCATTTATTTCCTTATTTGTTTCACTGTATTTACTTTCTAACCTCAACAGTAAAATGATGATTGTAAATGCAAAAAAATGATTTAGACTTTGCATTTAGGCACGTGTCTATTTTATTACATTTTCTATTTACTGTTGAAGAGTGCTGGAGCAAAGGTACGTGTGCATAGCATCTAGTATAAGAACACTTTTGGATTGTTTACATTGCTTAAGTGTTGCTTTTCTTGTACACTGCACTAAATCAATCTTAAGGGTTTGTCCTATGAACAAGATAAGGTGGAGAAGTCATTACCCTCCCTTAGCCCACAAATAATCTCCTGACTCACTAACCCAAGACTAACTAAAATGAGTAGACGTTGGCCCTAGGGACATCTCGGGCTCAATTAGGAGATTATCCTAAGGGGGAAAGGTGTTGGAATTTGACTCCTGCCAAATAAATGTCTAGGAAGGGGATTAAGGGCCGAAAGCCCGAAGGTTGGTGGTTACTTAATTAAGGAACGTATTTGACGGATAACCTCCCACCAATCTTGCCCTGACCTGGTTGATTAGCTTGTGGTCAAAGTCTGCATTATACCTCCTATGGACAGTCTAACCAGTTAGGAGTCGTCTAGGTCAAAGGTCTACCCTAACTTAGGTTAGAATTTTTTCTTTTTGTTTGCTTATTTGTTTGTTTTTTTCTTTCTTTGTTTGTGTTTTATTGTGTGATATGGCTTATAGCAACAATTTTTCCAATTTTAATGGTAATCCATATTACACACCAACCTTTTTTCCAGATATTACCAACCCGGCATATCATAACTTTAACCAACCTAGTGTGCCGGATTGGTCTTATTCGAATCAATATAACCCATGCCCCCAATCTTATAACCATAATTTCTAGAATAATTTTAACTCTTCACAGAGTCAGTGGGGATTCGCCTCCCCCGAGTCCAATTTTCAACCAACTTGTCCTCCTTATCTACCTTGTCCACAATATTCTCAAGATTCATACTCAGTTCCACCAGTCCAAAATAGAAAACCATCAATTTTAGAAATGAGTATGCGTGAGTCCAAACAACAATCACAAAATCTGATGGACTCACAATTTTACCACCTATTCCAAAACAACACTTCATCTTTTCAAGACCAATCGCAACAAAATGATGAACCTATCAACTATGAAAAGATGCTTGAAGCCATGACTCAGGCTCAAAACGCTCATAATCATGACATAGATATGATGGTTCAAACTCTACGTTCTCACCGTTTGGCCAGTTCTGATGTCGTTAACCATTCTGTTTGAGCTGAAGAGTCATGTTGTTTTGAAAAACAAGGTTCCATTTCAGCACAATCATTTGAACTTGCCCAAACTCCAAATTTTGAAAATGATATTGACAGTTTGGCAAGTTATTCCTTTCCTGAAATAGAACTTGAGAATGAATATGATCCTTAACCTAAACTTAGTGATTCAATTCTACTTCCTGATTCAATAATGACTCCGGTGTCTTCACCTGATTTCAATCTTTTTTCCGAGTCAATATTGGATCCTGTGCCAATTCATAATGAAATTGAATCGCCCATATTTGATGATCATTTTATTGAACTTGACCAATTTCATACTTTTGAAAGTCCCATTGACAAATTGGTAAGTTCTTATTTTTATGAAATTGAACTCAATGAGAAATGTGACATAGATTCTCAAATTTGTGATCCAGTTCAAATTTCTGAATCAATATCGACTCCTGTTTTGTTACCCGATTTGAATAATATTTTAGAGTCAGTTTTGATTCCCACACCTGTCATTCTTGAACTTGAATCACCAATATTAAGTCACATTCCATTGTGGGAAAATGAATGTGGA
Organism: Agave tequilana; assembly: GCA_038442645.1. Classification (NCBI taxonomy): domain Eukaryota; kingdom Viridiplantae; phylum Streptophyta; class Magnoliopsida; order Asparagales; family Asparagaceae; genus Agave; species Agave tequilana. The sequence goes on along the minus strand of JAVJIF010005709.1, from coordinate 178,231 downwards.
CTTGAGTTTCAACTTCTTGATTTGGACCCACTTCCCGAACCAATCTCGACTCCTAAACCTTTACTTGACTTAAGTCACTTTCCTGAGTCGGTATTAGTTCCCTTATTTTCTAAGTCCAAGTCAATCATTCTTTCTTTTCACACTCTATTTTGGGACAAGGCGGTTGACAAAATTGACTCTGAAATTAATTATGGAATTTGGAAATTAGATGGGGTAAAATATTTAATAAAAATCATTCATGTATATATCATTTTAGTGGGTTATATTAGAGAAATTTCTGGTGGGTTCCTCTGAACTCCATGCAAATTCGATTGGCCGCATTTCGTGGACCAATCAGACCACCACCAGAACCACCACCTTAAGGTAGTATTTTCCTTCCCTGTCTTCTTTTTCATGCATCTATGCATTAATTTATACATTGAGGACAATGCATGAGATAGGTGTGGGGGAGTTCTAACATAACTTAGGTTTTTTTTATTAAAAAAAAATTAACATTTTCTTTACTTTTAAAAACTTTTTGAAAATAGAAACAATATTTTGACATATTTTTTGTAAGAAATTAAGTCAATTTTAAGGAACAGGAAAATCAAAATTAGTATTTCTTGAACTTGGTCAAAATAAGATTATTTGTTTGATTTTTAGAGTTAGGAAGATAATTTGTCAAAGTAATTTAGTCTTGATCTTTACCTTAATGAAATATGCACACTTCATACACTTACACACTTAGGGTTCAAAAAACGAAGATTCTTATGCCTTATAAAAAAAAAGAAAAAATATATCTATGAAAGATGAACAAATCTAATTATTGATTAGCTAGGTGCTTTGGCCTAAGTAAGCCTTGGTATTTATGCGAAAGATGATTAGATAAGTTTGAGAAAAAAATATAAAAAAAAATTCCTCTGATTAAGTTGGGTATTTGGTCCTAATAAAGTATAAGTATTCACGCCTAAAAGTAGATCATATAATAAAATCCTTAGTTTTGTGGCCTTGTTGGCTCGAGTCTTAAGTCCTTGGGGTGTTTTCTCACCCGGTGTCCTAAGACCGTTTGGTTTGGGAGTCATCGATTAAAGGCTCGTTACATGGGTAGATTAGAAAGCCTAATAGAACTAAGGAAATATACCAGCAATATATATATATATATATATATAAATAAATAAGGTATAATAGTTAGAGTTAAAGAACCCTTAGTCAAAGTTTTCACGGTCACAAGGTGCATATGACTTAGGGTAAAGTAATAGACTAGATGAGAAGTACAATTTGACTCCTTACTTTGATTGATAACAAAATTTTGAATAGAGACTAAGTTTAGGAATGAAAAATTCGGTTTTCCTATAACTTATAGATTACTTAAATCTTACAATAATATTTTCAAATATTTTTCTTTCAAATTGTGTTTTCAAAATATTAACATTTTTCTTTTTTTTCTTTTTTTATGGATTTTGTGGGTGCAATCCACTGAAAACCCTCACGAGACAAGACTCGTCCTCTAGGGGTAACTTAGAGGTTTAACGGCTTGTTGCACAAGCTCAGTGCAATCACGTGACCTACGAAGAAAGTGGTCTAATAATCTTTAGTTTAATTTTGTAGTTTAGCTCGAGGACGAGCAAAAGATAGGGTGTGGGGGTGTGATCGTACATATATTTTGTATTCTTTTCATTACACTCCTACATTTATCGTGTAATAAATCTGCTAATTTCCTTGTCTTAAATATCTATGTTGCAGAAGATAATAATGAAGAGAAAGAGGATTAAACTAAATAAATACCAGTTAAAATCAGATTTAACTGAATCTGTTTGGTTAGCTGAGGATGATCCCAGATCTAGTTAGAACAAATCAAGGATTTGGGTAAATGTTCAGCTAAAGATCAGAGCAAATAGAAAGATAACACCAAATAGAAACCGATAAAATTCAGATTTTATAAATCCATTTTGGTTAGCTAAAGATCAACCAATGATAATATCAAATGCGGAGAGACAAATGGATAGAAAGAAGATCAACGGATGAGATGAAGCAAGTTTGACTCAGATTCTGACTGGATACATTTTAGTATTTAAATCATAACGTTCGCTACCGAATCTCAAATCTGATGATTCAAGATGATCCAGGAAGAAGACTTATAGGGCTACAACTCTTATGTTGATCACTATTTCTATTTATGTCATTTGATAAGTTATATTCAGCAATCAACACGCCAACAAACTGCAGATCAGAACTGAATATCAACATCAAATCAAGTTTGGAGATAAGGGGAGGATTCAAATTCAGAAATAGCCAGCTTTTCCTATCTTCATACTCCTCTAACCTCTGCATTTTTTCTATAAATGCCTACAATCTCAAAGGCAAAGGACGACCATGCAGAGATAGGATTTAGTCCAGTTTTCATTCTTTATAGTGTAGGTTTTTGTTTTCTTTTGATGTAATTTTTTTTTCTTTGTAAGTATAGTTTAGACTGAGATTCATGTAAGTAAGAGAGAGAGGCTTATGTTGAGAGTGACACTGATGTACCTCCTCCTTTCTTCCATCGTTTCTACAAGCAATAAAAGGTAACTTTTTTTTTATGTTTGTCTTTACTTTTGTTTCCTTCTTCTTCTTTCTTCTTTTCCTCTTTTGGTTATGATGAGCATTCAAGTGAATCTAGAAGCATCAGTATAACATGTTTGTGTGAGTACCAATGATATTTCATGATGATGTTCTCCTCCTCAAAATTCCATATCATTTCATTCTTGTTCGTCTTGATGATGTAATGCGAATGGGGACTGAACCCGATCTTATGGCTTATGCGTTGAACGCCTCCGAAGCAAGGTAGAACATGTAAGGGTTCCAGGTAAGTCATCAACAAGAGGAGGTAAGTTTTTCTTTTAGGTTTTCTTTTCTTTTAATTTATTTCTTTAGTTTAGATCAACAACACCAACAACACTCACTTCTTTTATCACTCCTTTTCCATTTCTTTGTACATATCAAATTCTGGTTTCTCCATCTTCCCAACCTCTCACTTTCTGTCTAACTTCATTGTAATTTATTTTTCTTTTCTTTTTAAGAAACTAAAGAAGAACTTTAACCATTAATGGTAGCATAAAAGAGAACTTGCTAGAAAAGCTTCCATCGCTAGTCCCTCCTTGTGGATCACGACCCGCATAGCCACTTACTATTGCGGTAGAATTGAGTAACTAGCACTCTTTAATCTTAAAATCTGAAATTGTGTATTTGTGTGCAGGTCCTATCTCAATCAAATTTTGGCGCCGTTGCCGGGGAGGGACGGTAAGTAATTCTCTTTAAATTTACATTTTTGGTTAACTTTCTTCTTTATTTTTTGTACTAATTTAACAACAAGGAATTCTTGTTGCAGTGGACACATAAGTGGCCTTGGACTCTCCTCAAGAAAGCAGAGCCAAGAAGCCCTCAGATTTGCTACAGTCCTATGGCAAACTGAGTGAACTACTAACCTGTATTTTCTGCAAGTTGGCTGAATTGCGTAGTTTAAATATCTGTAGCATTTATTTCCTTGTTTGTTTCACTGTATTTACTTTCTAACCTCAATAGTAACATGATGATTGTAAATGCTAAAAAATGATTTAGACTTTGCATTTAGGCACGTGTCTATTTTATTACATTTTTCTATTTACTGTCGAAGAGTGTTGGAGCAAAGATACGTGTGCATAGCATCTAGTATAAGAACACTTTTGGATTGTTTACATTGCTTAAGTGTTGCTTTTCTTGTACACTGCACTAAATCAATCTTAAGGGCTTGTCTTATGAACAAGATAAGGTGGGAAAGTCATTACCCTCCCTTAGCCCACAAATAATCTCCTCACTCACTAACCCAAACCTAACTAAAAATGAGTAGACGTTGGCCCTAGGGACATCTCGGGCTCAATTAGGAGATTATCCTAAGGGGGAAAGGTGTTAGAATTTGACTCCTGCCAAATCAGTGTTTAGGAAGGGGATTAAGGGCCGAAAGCCCGAAGGTTGGTGGTTACTTAATTAAGGAACGTATTTGACGGATAACCTCCCACCAATCTTGCCCTGACCTGGCTGATTAGCTTGTGGTCAAAGTCTGCATTATACCTCCTATGGACAGTCTAACCAGTTAGGAGTTGTCTAGGTCAAAGGTCTACCCTAACTTAGGTTAGAATTTTTTCTTTTTTGTTTTCTTATTTGTTTGTTTTTTTTCTTTCTTTGTTTGTGTTTTATTGTGTGATATGGCTTATAACAACAATTTTTCCAATTTTAATGGTAATCCATATTACACACCAACCTCTTTTTCGGATATTACCAACCCGGCATATCATAACTTTAACCAACCTAGTGTGCCGGATTGGTCTTATCCGAATCAATATAACCCATACCCCCAATCTTATAACCATAATTTCCAGAACAATTTCAACTCTTCACAGAGTCAATGGGGATTCACCTCCCCCGAGTCCAATTTTCAACCAACTTGTCCTCCTTATCCACCTTGTCCACAATATTCTCAAGATTCATACTCAGTTCCACCAGTCCAAAATAGAAAACCATCAATTTTAGAAATGAGTATGCGTGAGTCCAAACAACAATCACAAAATCTGATGGACTCACAATTTTACCACCAATTCCAAAACAACACTTCATCTTTTCAAGACCAATCGCAACAAAACGATGAACCTATCAACTATGAAAAGATGCTTGAAGCCATGACTCAGGCTCAAAACGCTCGTAATCATGACATAGATATGATGGTCTAAACTCTACGTTCTCACCATTTGGCCAGTTTTGATATCGTTAACCATTCTGTTAGAGCTGAAGCGTCATGTTGTTTTGAAAAACAAGGTTCCATTTCAGCACAATCATTTGATCTTGCCCAAACTCCAAATTTTGAAAAATATTGACAGTTTGGCAAGTTATTCCTTTCCTGAAATAAAACTTGAGAATGAATATGATCCTAAACCTTAACTTAGTGATTCAATTCTACTTCCTGATTCAAAAATGACTCCGGTGTCTTCACCTGATTTCAATCTTTTTCCCGAGTCAACATTGGATCCTGTGCCAATTCATAATGAAATTGAATCGCCCATATTTGATGATCATTTTATTGAACTTGATCAATTTCATACTTTTAAAAGTCTCATTGACAAATTGGCAAGTTCTCATTTTTATGAAATTGAACTCAATGAGAAATGTGACCTAGATTCTCAAATTTGTGATCCAGTTCAAATTCCCGAATCAATATTGACTCCTATTTTGTTACCCGATTTGAATAATATTTCAGAGTCAGTTTTGAATCCCACACCTGTCATTCTTGAACTTGAATCACCAATATTAAGTCACATTCCATTGTGGGAAATGAATGTGGACTTGAGTTTCAACTTCTTGATTTGGACCCACTTCCCGAACCAATCTCGACTTCTAAACCTTTACTTGACTTAAGTCACTTTCCTGAGTCGGTATTAGTTCCCATATTTTCTATGTCCAAGTCAATCATTCTATCTTTTCACACTCTATTTTGGGACAAGGCGGTTGACAAAATTGACTCTGAAATTAATTATGGAATTTGGAAATTAGATGGGGTAAAATATTTAATAAAAATCATTCATGTATATATCATTTTAGTGGGTTATATTAGTGAAATTTCTGGTGGGTTCCTCCGAACTCCATGCAAATTCAATTGGGCCGCATTTCGTGGACCAATCAGACCACCACCAGAACCACCACCTTAAGGTAGTATTCCTTCCCTGTCTTCTTTTTCATGCATCTATGCATTAATTTATACATTGAGGACAATGCATGAGATAGGTGTGGGGGAGGGTTCTAATATAACTTAGGTTTTTCTTTTTATTAAAAAAAATTTAAACATTTTCTTTACTTTTAAAAACTTTTTGAAATAGAAACAATATTTTGACATATTTTTTGTAAGAAATTAAGTCAATTTTAAGGAATAGGAAAATCAAAATTAGGATTTTTAAACTTGGTCAAAATAAGATTATTTGTTTGATTTTAAGGGTTAGGAAGATAATTTGTCAAAGTAATTTAGTCTTGATCTTTACCTTGATGAAATATGCACACTTCATACACTTACACACTTAGGGTTTAAAAACAAAGATTCTTATGTCTTATAACGAAAAAAGCAGAGAGTAGAACTTAGGCTAATTTGTAGTTTGTAACTTAGGTTTTATTTTCTTTCATGTAATTTTTGTTTTATTTATGTAACTGAGAGGAGAGGATACTTTCATGGAGGAATGAGAGCAAGCTTGTACTGAAGGTGACACCAGTGTAAGTGATCTTTTCTTCCATTGTTATTTGAATCGAATCGAGGTTTTCTTTTCTTTTCTATTCTTATTTTTGTTCGCTTTCCTCTTTTGTGTTGTGGATCCAAATGAAACCGATAGCCTCGAAGTTGCCTTCTCCTTGCAAGTGCCGTTGATGGCTTATGAAGATGGACATCTATTTCTATGGTAGTATAGCTCGCCCCTTCATTTCATAGTGTAAATCGGGAATGGGGAAGATCTCATCTGTCATGCTTCGCTCGCCTTCAAAGAAAGGTACATCGTCGATACGGGTGAAAGGTAAACAGGCGCCGAAGAGGTAAGTATGTTTTTTAGGTTTTAGTTTTTCTTTCTTTTCTTGTAACTTTTAGTGTAGATCACCAATACCATAATCACACAAATCTCTTTCACTCTTTCATTTTCTTTGTACATATCACTTCTATTTTCTCCATCTCCTTATTCTACCACTTTCTTCCTAACTTGACTTTAACTCCATTTTTCATTTTCCTTTTAAGAACTAAAGAAGAATTTTAACCATCCTTTGTATCTTAAAAGAAAAACTTGCTAGACAAGCTTCCATCGCTAGTCCCTCCTTGTGGATCATGACCCGCATAGCCACTTGCTATTGCGGTAGAATTGAGCACTTGCACTCTTTATTTTAAAGTTCTAAAATTCTATATTTTTGTGCAAGTTCAACTTCAATCAGCGAGCTAGTGGGCTTGCGGTGTGTTCTTGCGGTAACAAGAGAGTGACTAGAGAGTCCAAAGAGCGTGTAGGTGTTGCGGCACCAAGTGATCCGGTGGGATCGATTTTAGTGGAAATCCTTCATAGTATTGAAGGCGGGGACGTAGAGCAAGTGTGCTCGAACCTCGAAACAAATCTCCCGTGTTTGCGATTGCTCTTTCTCTATTTCTTCTTGTCTTTATATCTTGCATGCTTATCTTGTCTTTATCTTTATATGCATGATATATTGTGGGCTTAATTGTTATATGCTTGGGGTGTGTTTGCTAACACTAATATTCAACCAAGAGAGCCAACGCGGCACCTCAACTCTTATTTAGAGGAATCTTGAGGAGTTAGTCCAGAGCCTTCACGGGGAATCCGGCTACACTCTTGTGTTATACTTGGTGTTTAGTTTAATAAGTTTTAATTTGCATTAAATATTTTTTAATTCCGCATTAATTGACCATTATATTAGCCATCACCTATTCACCCCCCTCTAGGTGATTACAATTGGTATCAGAGCCAAGTGCTCTTGATTTGCGTCTTACAACCTAGAGTTAAAGATCCTCATTTTTAGCTAATCACAATATTTGTACACACACCATGGATTTCATGTCACCTCCCACTTTTGACATCCTTAACATCCAAACTTGGAAGGTTAAGATGTCTTTGTACCTCAAAGCCTTAGGGATTCATGTTTATTTTGCCTCTACTAGAGATTCATATTTTTTTAATGGCAAAAATATTGAGGCTAATACAAAAGCCCTACATGCTTTAAGATCTACCCTAAATGATTTTTGTTTATCTAGGGTTGCTAATCTTGACTCGGCTTTTGTAGTTTGGAACACAATTCTCTCCCTTGGCGAAAAAGAACAATATTATGCGGGCAGCGACTCGGATGTTGGAAGTGACGCTTCCAACGTGTGCTACATGGTCCAAGGGATAATCCCCTTGAGGGTAACTACCGAATCCGAGGTAGATGAAGATGTTGATATGTCCTATGATGAGCTTACATCTTTTTGTCAACAACTTCTTGAAAAATATGACATGCTTAGAAAAGATAATAAGAAAATGAAAAACAAATTTGATTGCATGTTAAAAGAAAAAGATTCTTTACAAGATAAATTGGAATGTGTTTCAAAAGAAAATGAAAGTTTGAAAAATGAAAATGTTTCCTTGCTTTCTAAATTAAATGATCTTTGTGAAGGAAACACTTTTTTGAAAAATAAAATTGTTTTGGTGGAAAAACAAAAAGAAGTTGCTTTAAATGAAAACACCTCTTTGAAAAGAAAAATTGTTGAAAAAGAAAAAGAAAATGTTTCTAAAAAGAATAAGAAAATGATTCTCATTCTCACCATGCTTTACATGCCACTATTAATCAAAATGAGATTAAATTTTTAAAAAATAAAATTGATTGTTTAAGCTCAACTTTGAGCAATTGTGCATTTAATCATAAGAGATTAGAGTCCTTGTTTTCAAAGAAACAAACTCCACATATTCATGCACATCACCCACATCATGCATATGCACATTTTGCACGCCACGATCACACTCATACACATATGCATCCTAGGGTGTACAAGTGTACACATTGTGGCCGCAAAGGCCATTTAGCAAGATTTTGTTATGATAGAATTAACACTTTAAATTTTGCTAATAAGAATGTTTGGGTTCCTTACAATGCTAACCCTCAAGGACCCAAAAGAAAATGGGTACCAAAATCCCCACCTTTTGTATTTGATGTAGGTGCGTGCTCTTACAAAACGTGAGAGAGTTGGTGCCTTGGTGGTGGATGCACATGGACATGATTGACATACTTTTGATGCACCGTTATCAAGGAGGTTTGGTGGGACAACCACCATGTTTTGGAGAATTAGAGCTTAGTTCTTTGGTTTGGTAACTATCTCTAAAAACTCCTACTTTATTTACATGCATTTATGATTGATGATCTTTAGCATGTTTAGTGTTTGTTAAAATATTCATGTTTTATTTGTTTTATGCTTCATGTGGTAAATACTTGTTTAAATGTAGTTTTTATCAAAACTTGGATATATACATGTACTAATAGTGAACAACAAATTGATTCATATATGTTTGCACTTCATTGTTCATTTGTATTTACTATATGCACATGTATAGCCTAGTTTTGATGATTATCTCATTTACACTTGTTTTGCCTATTTTCATGTCTTACTTCATGTATATGTATTTTGTATTCAAATCTAATAAATATACATGTATACCCCATGAGTCATTTGCCTTCATGCAATTTACATTATGGACTCTTTTTTATGTTTGGGATATGTATGCATATTATTAGTTTTGGATAAAAACATACATATACCTAGAAGTTTGTTTTTAAGATGAAAAATGAATTTTTATGATTTTCATCTTATATGAAAAAAAATTTTCATGATTTGTTTTGATAAATATAAGATTCATGTTTGTTTTGAGCTTCATTGATTATCTTCATGGAAAATGCTAATTACATGACCTTTGAACACTCACACTTATTTTTTTATTCATGACTTTGTTTCATGATTATTTTTGAGCTTTATAGATTTCGAGTGTCAACCTTTATGTATTTAGTATGCTTCATGGACTCATGATGATTTGGTTTCATGTTTTGAAGGATCTTTAACTAGTTTTTTTTTCAAAAAATTACTTTAACTAGTTATTTATTCTTCATTTGGTAGTGTTTTTCAAAATAATATATTTTCAAACCCTAATTTTTGAAAATTCCTACCTATCCCTTTATGGGTGGACGGATGGGCGAGTATGCCTTACAAGCTTTATTGAAAATCTTTTATCTTGTGCATAAAAAGGGTGGATGTTTATGAGTTATACACTATTTTCACTTCATAATCTCAATTGGTATCATAATTTCATTTGGTATCACAATTTATATATTTTGTATACTCATAATCTTGTTTATATATATGCATGCTTTCAATTTCAAATTATATCAATTTCTATTGGTATTATCATTTTTTTCATACATATATATGATTTGTTTGTGCTTGGATTACAATTGGTTTACATGTTTAAAGCACAAAGTATATTTATGCTAAGCTTGATTCAAACCTTTATTTTCAATTAGTATCTCAATTGATATTTTTAATAAGCTTATGCATTAATTTTAAATTAGTATTTTTATTGATATCAAAAATGTGCAATAATCTTCAATTGGTATCTATTGATTTTAATTGGTATCCATATAGTTCTATTGGTATCAATATGTTTCTATTTTGATTAAAATTCAAAATTTGTAATGTTTATTTACAATTGGTATCTTAAAATACAAGTGTTTACAAGTGGTACCTTTAAAATTTTGGTTATATGATATCTTAAAATTTGATTTTCTAAGATATCTCAAAATTTGTTTTATTGAGAAATATTCAAAATTTTGTTTTAATATGAAATTTTGAAAATTTAAAATGTTTTGATGTGTTTTGCCTATATGCAAGGAGAGCTTAACATCTCTTCTACATATAGATTCATGTTGAGTGTATCTTATATTGAGGAGCTCGACAACTCTTCTTTATGCGATACACGTGTGTAGGGAGAGCTTCACATCTCCTCTTATGCATTGCATACTGTGCGTTATGTGATTAGGGCTTGTCATCCTTTCTTCATGTAATGCATATATGTACGGAAGTTAACTTAGTGTCTTCCTCTTCGTGAATGTATATCGCATATATTTCTTTATTTGATTTCACCCCTTTATTGATTTTTGTTTTCGTACTAAAAGGGGGCTGATTGATGCAAAACCTGCACACAAAATACGAGATTTCAGAACTTATAATAAAAATGTGCAAGTGCTCAATTCTTCCGCTATAGCAAGTGGCTATGCGGGTCGTGATCCACAAGGAGGGTTTTGCGATAGAAGCGTTTACGTTCTTTATTGAAATCGTTAAGAAAACAAAATGAGAGTTCTTCTCTGTTTTTAAGTTAAGAAAATGAAAAGAAAGTTATGTTAAAGTTAGAAGAAAGTGAGAGATGAAGAAGGTGGAAAAAATCAGAAAACGGCGAAAGAAAGTGACTATGTACAAGTGAGTCGAAAGAGAATGATTTGGAAGAGGTGGTTGGTGATCTAAACTAAGAAATAAAAGAAAAGAAAGAAAGAAGAGTGAAGAATACTTACCTAGATTGATTTATGACTTACTTGGAAACCTTTGCTTGTTCTACCTTTGCTTTGGAGGCGTTCAACGCATAGATCATAAGCTCGAGCTCAGTCCCTGTTCGCATTATATCATCAAGTCTAGCACAAGCATGAAGTGATACGTTTTGAGGAGGAGAACGTCTTCATGAACTATCGTTGGCACTCTCATAATATCGGTGTACTTGTGCTTTGGAATTCACTTGTAAACTCAACAAAAACAAACGAGGTAAAGTAGAAGAGGAAAACGAAAACAAAAGAAAATGAAAGTAAAGAAGAACATAAACAATTGTTACCTTTATTGCTTGAAACTATGGAAGAAAGGAGGAGGGTACATCGGTGTCACTCTCAACATATGCCTCTCTCTCTTACTTACATGAATCATCATCTACCCTAAGCTTACAGATACATTACAATTACATAATAAAGAAAAGAAAAACCTAAACTACAAATGAAAACTAGGCTAAATCCTAACTCTGCATTGGCGTCCATTTTCAGTGCACATACTGGCCTTTTATAGGCAAAAAAACCCAACCATCAGGATCCCGGGAAGATCGGGGGAGCAAACGCTCCCCCTAACTCCCCAACAATGCCGCGGAAACACGGCTTTGGCCGCGTTTCCGCGGCCAGGGTGTGGTCAGGTGGCCACACCCTGTTGGTGGGTCTCCCCGGTTTGACTTCCTGCTTTTATCATCAGTTGGTTTCTTCGTTTGAGTCCTGGATTCTGACGAAATGGCCTTGGATTCTTGGCTTTAACCGATCGATTCTGAGAGGATTCTTCTCAACCGGTTTTCAACCTCTTGATTTTGCCCTGATTCAGTGAGTGCGAATTAACTCTGATTTATTTCTGAATTTTGGTGGGCTTTGGGCTCATTTCTCTTCATCTCCTTAAAGATTGGGCCTGCAAATAAATTAAGCAATTAATTAGGACAATGCAGGCTTTTATTCTGTAATAAGTATGGAAATATGATATTAAATATGCAACATTAGCGACCAATCACACCCCATATCTATCTTTTGCTCGTCCTCGAGCAAAACAACTAAACTATACTAGAGATTATTGGACCACTTTCGCAGGTCATGCGATTGCACTGAGCATGTGCAACAAGCCGTTAAACCTCTAGGTTTCCCCTAGAGGACGAGTTTGTCTCGTGAGGGTTTTCAGCGGATTGCACCCACAAAATCCATAAAGAAAGGGAAATAAAGAGTTAGTATTTTCGAAATGCATTTTGAAAGAGAAAAATATTTGAAATATAATTGTAAGATCTAAGAAATCTATAAGTTTATAGGAAGACTGAATTTTTCATTCCTAAACTTAGTCTCTATTCAAAAATTTGTTATCAATCAAGGTAAGGAGTCAAACTGTACTTCTCATCTAGTCTATTACTTTACCCTAAGTCATCTGCACCTTGTGATTGTGAAAATTTTGACTAAGGGTTCATTAACTCTAACTCTTATGCCTTATTTATATATATATATATATATATATATATATATATATATATATATATTTTGTTGTATTATTTCTTAGTTTTATTAGGCTTTCTAATCTGCCCATGTAACGAGCCTTTAATCGATGACTCCCAAACCAAACGGTCTTAGGGCACCGGGTGAGAAAACACCCCAAGGACTTAAGGACTCAAGCAAATAAGGCCACAAAACTAAGGTTTTTATTTATACGATGTACCCCTTTTAGGCGTGAATACTTATGCTTCATGAGGCGTAAATACCCAGCTTAATCGGAGGATACACATTTTTTTTCTAACTCATCTAATTATCTTTTGCATAAATACTAAGGCTTGCTTAGGCCAAAGCACCTAGCTAATCAATAATTAGACTTGTTTTTTTTTTTCTTTTTTCTAACTCATCTAATTATCTTTTGCATAAATACTAAGGCTTGCTTAGGTCAAAGCACCTAGCTAATCAATAATTAGATTTGTTTATATATATATATTTTTTTATAAGGCATAAGAATCTTTATTTTTGAACCCTAAGTGTGTAAGTGTATGAAGTGTGCATATTTCATCAAGGTAAAGATCAAGAATAAATTACTTTGACAAATTTTCTTCCTAACCCTAAAAATCAAACAAATAATCATATTTTGACCAAGTATAAGAAATCCGAATTTAGATTTTCCTATTCCTTAAAATTAACTTAATTTCTTACAAAAAATATGTCAAAATATTATTTCTATTTTCAAAAAGTTTTTAATAAAAAAGAAAACCTAAGCTATGTTAGACCCTCCCCCACACCTATCTCATGCATTGTCCTCAATGTATGAATTAATGCATAGATGCATGAAAAAGACGAAAGGGGAGGAAAATGTTACCTTATGGTGGTGGTTCCGGTGGTGGTCTGATTGGTCCACGAAATGTGGCCCAATCGACTTTTCTTTGGGTTCGGAGGAACCACCAGAAATTACTCTAATATAACCCACTAAAAAGATGAATCCATGAAGAATTTTTATTAAAAAATTTAACCCCATCTAATTTCCATATTCCATAACTAATTTCGGAGTCAAATTTGTCAACCACCTCGTCCCAGAATGGAGTATGAAATGATAGAACGGTTGACTTGGACTCAGGAAGGACAGGAACTAATACCGACTCAGGAAGGTGACTTAATTCAAGTAAAGGTTCAGGAGTCGAAATTGGTTCAAGAAGCGGGTCCAAGTCAAGAAGTTGAAACTCAAGTCCACATGTATTTTCTAACAATGGGATGTGACCTAATATGGGTGATTCCAGTTCAGGAATGATAGGTGGAGGAATCAAAACTGACTCTAAAATATTACTCAAGTTTGGTAACACAACAGGAGTCAATATTGATTCAGAAAGTTAAACTGGATCACAGATTTGAGAATCTAGGTCACATATCTCATTGAGTTCAATATCAAAAAATTGAGAACTTGCCAGTCAATAGGACTTTCAAAATGTATAATTGGTCAAGTTCAATATGATCCTCAAAGACGGGGGATTCAATTTCATGATGAATAGGTACAGGATCCAATGTTGACTCCGGGAAAAGATTGAAGTCAGGTGAAGATACCGGAGTCATTATTGAATCAGGAAGAAGAATTGAATCACTAAGTTGGGGTTCAAGATCATATTCATTCTCAAGTTCTATTTCAGGAAAGGAATAACTTGCCAAACTGTCAATATCTTTTTCAAAATTTGGAGTTTGGGCAAGTTCAAATGGTTGTTCTGAAATAGAGAATCTTGATTTCCAAAACAACAAGACTCTTCGGCTCTAACAGAATGGTAAGTGACATCAAGACGGTGGGAACGTAGAGATTCGACCATCATATCTATGTCACGATTACGAGCGTTTTGAGCCTGAGTCATGGCTTCAAGCATCTTTTCATAGTTGATGGATTCATTGTTTTGCTGAAAAGATGAAGTGTTGTCTTGGAAGTGGTAGTGAAATTGTGAGTCCATCAGATTTTGTGATTGTTGTTTGGACTCACGCATACTCCTTTCCAAAATTGATGATTTCCTATTTTGGACGGGTGGAACTGAGTATGAATCTTGAAAATATTGTGGACTAGGTGGAGAAGGAGGACAAGTTGGTTGATAATTATGCTCGGGGGAGGTGAATCCCCACTGACTCGGTGAAGAGTTGAAATTATTATGGACATTATAGTTATTAGATGGGGGACATGGGTTATATTGATTCGGATAAGACCAATCCGGCACACTAGGTTGGTTAAAGTCATGATATGCCGGGTTGGTAATATCCGAAAATGAACTCGGTGTGTAATATGGATTATTATTAAAGTTGAAAATTATTATTATAAGCCATATCACACAATAGAATACACACAAAAAAGAAAGAAAAGCAAACAAATAAACAAACAAGAAAGAAAAAATTCTAACCTAAGTTAGGGTAGACCTAGACCTAGACGACTCCTAACTGGTTAGACTGTCCACGGGAGGTTTAATGTAGACTTTGACCACAAACTAATCAGCCAGGTCAGGGCAAGGTTGGTGGGAGGTTTTCCGTCAAAAGACGTTCCTTAATTAAATAACCACCAACCTTCGGGCTTTCGGCCCTTAATCCCTTTCCTAGACACTGATTTGGCAAGAGTCAAGTTCCAACACCTTTTCCCCTTAGGATAATCTCCTAATTGAGTCCGAGATGTCCCTAGGGCCAACGTCTACTCATTTTAAGTTAGGCTTGGGTTAGTGAGTGCTTGGATTCTGATTTTTGGGCTAAGGAAGGTGATTAAATCCCCACCTTATCTTGTTAATGGGTGGTGCCCTTAAAATCATTTTTTTTGCAAGTGTACAAGATAAATAAGATGCACTCAAAGCGATATAAATCAACCAAGAGATAGTCCTATTCTAGATGCAATGCGTACGTACCTTGCTCCAGCACTCTTCAACAGTAAAGTAAAGGAATTGAAAAGACACGTGCCTAAGATGCAAACGTCTAATCAATTTTTAACTTTTTCCAAAAAAATTTTACTGTTGGTTTATTAGCAGGTTATGGTGATGGCATATAGGAAATAAAGTTGCAGCAAGCTATGTTTTTGGCAAAGTAAGCAACCCTGCACAAAATCTATTAGTAGTCAACTCTTCTTTGCCGCGAATCCGCGGCTTTGGCCGCGCAAACGCGGCAAATCAGAGGGCCCTTGGTCTCTGCTTTCTACAGCAGAGGCCCAAGACCACTTGTATGTCACTGTAACCTTAATTTCCTGCTTTGCTT
Source organism: Agave tequilana (assembly GCA_038442645.1). Classification (NCBI taxonomy): domain Eukaryota; kingdom Viridiplantae; phylum Streptophyta; class Magnoliopsida; order Asparagales; family Asparagaceae; genus Agave; species Agave tequilana. The sequence goes on along the minus strand of JAVJIF010005709.1, from coordinate 162,406 downwards.
GCCCTATAACCTGCAACAGAGAAGAAAATTCGTTTAGTTCTAAAAAAATTTCAATAAAAATTCAGATTTCAATAAAAACGTTACCCTCCCCGGCAACGGCGCTAAAATTTGATTGATGCAAAACCTGCACACAAAATACGATATTTCAGAACTTATAATAAAAATGTGCAAGTGCTCAAGTCTTCCGCTATAGCAAGTGGCTATGCGGGTCGTGATCCACAAGGAGGGTTTTGCGATAGAAGCGTTTACGTTCTTTATTGAAATCATTAAGAAAACAAAACGAGAGTTCTTCTCTGTTTTTAAGTTAAGAAAATGAAAAAGAAAGTTATGTTAAAGTTAGAAGAAAGTGAGAGATGAAGAAGGTGGAAAAAATCAGAAAACGGCGAAAGAAAGCGACTATGTACAAGTGAGTCAAAAGAGAATGATTTGGAAGAGGTGGTTGGTGATCTAAACTAAGAAATAAAAGAAAAGAAAGAAAGAAGAGTGAAGAATACTTACCTAGATTGATTTATGACTTACTTGGAAACCTTTGCTTGTTCTACCTTTACTTTGGAGGCGTTCAACGCATAGATCATAAGCTCGAGCTCAGTCCCTGTTCGCATTATATCATCAAGTCTAGCACAAGCATGAAGTGATACGTTTTGAGGAGGAGAACGTCTTCATGAACTATCGTTGGCACTCTCATAACATCGGTGTACTTGTGCTTTGGAATTCACTTGTAAACTCAACAAAAACAAACGAGGTAAAGTAGAAGAGGAAAACGAAAACAAAAGAAAATGAAAGTAAAGAAGAACATCAACAATTGTTACCTTTATTGCTTGAAACTATGGAAGAAAGGAGGAGGGTACATCGGTGTCACTCTCAACATATGCCTCTCTCTCTTACTTACACGAATCATCATCTACCCTAAGCTTACATACACATTACAATTACATAATAAAGAAAAGAAAAACCTAAACTACAAATGAAAACTAGGCTAAATCCCAACTCTGCATTGGCGTCCATTTTCAGTGCACATACTGGCCTTTTATAGGCAAAAAACCCAACCATCAGGATCCGGGGAGATCGGGGGAGCAAACGCTCCCCCTAACTCCCCAACAATGCCGCGGAAACGCGGCTTTGGCCGCGTTTCCGCGGCCAGGGTGTGGCCAGGTGGCCACACCCTTTTGGTGGGTCTCCCCGGTTTGACTTCCTGCTTTTATCTTCAGTTGGTTTCTTCGTTTGAGTCCTGGATTCTGACGAAATGACCTTGGATTCTTTGCTTTAACCGATCGATTCTGAGAGGATTCTTCTCAACCGGTTTTCAACCTCTTGATTTTGCCCTGATTCAGTGAGTGCGAATTAACTCTGATTTATTTCTGAATTTTGGTGGGCTTTGGGCTCATTTCTCTTCATCTCCTTAAAGATTGGGCCTGCAAATAAATTAAGCAATTAATTAGGACAATGCAGGCTTTTATTCTATAATAAGTATGGAAATATGATATTAAATATGCAACATTAGCGACCAATCAGGGGCGAACATTGTTTTGTTTTTTTTTACTTTAACCCCTTTGTTGATGATTGACAAAAAGGGGGAGAAGTATTTTAGATATATATGCATGTTTTGGAGAAGGATTTATGTTTATACATATATGTTTTGTTTTGCAAATAGGAGAAAAAGAATTTGATGAGTTTTATGCTTGATTGGCATGTTTATCTCCTTGTATTTACATACATGTTTATGTGCTTTCATTGCATATTTATTATTTATTGTTATGCATGAGTTAAGGGGGAGCTTCTTTGGAGCTTTACTTTAATCCATGCATATATAACTTCATGAGTTTGTCATCATCAAAAAGGGGGAGATTGTTGGCCCAAAGGCCCATCACTCTAGTTTTGATGATGATCAACTCATATAGTTATAATACTAATGATCTTGTGTTTATTTAGTCTCAGATTTATGATCAAGATCTTAGTTGGTGTTTAGCTTCAACAAAGGATTTAAAGTCAAGTTTTGGAGCTAGCACGGTTTGATTCAAGAGCTTGTGCATCAAGACCACATCAAGTACTCAAGAGGAGTCTAGCTCGTTGGATCGTGTTTGGACCAAGTCAAGAAGATGAGAAGACTTCAGGTGAAGACTTTAAGAAGAAGACTTGTGTCTAGGTTTGTTTTTATAAGATTTTATTTTTAGTTAAAATGTAAAGGATAGAATAGTTGGTGGATTGCTCAAGTATATCATATACACACACACTCTTGATTTAGATGAGTTTTCATAAAAGAATTTTTATTTTTTTGGAAAAATACAAAAGATTTTTCATTTTAGAAAAATACCGGTTTGGTTTTTGGACTTCATATATACATGTGTTTTTAACCAAAATCGTTTTAGAGTTAAATTTCAAAAACATAGATATTTCACCATGTATGTGTAGTGGATCATATCCATACACTCTATGCTTCAAAAGAGTTTAAAATATCTTGTTTTTATAATTTGGAGAAAGTTTTGGAAAAACCAATTTGAAAAAATACGATTTTTGTTTTTAGCCAAAATTTCTAAGTTACAAAAATAGTTCAAATTATTTGTAACATGTCTTGATTTTGCTCAAACATGTTTGATTATCAAAGTATAATATTGAAACTATTTTTGTAGATTTTTCGTGATTTTATGGGATTTTATGTGTGTCAAAATACCAAGTTTTCTTTTCCCAAAAATCCCTGACCTGGCTTCTGTCGGTCGACCGAGCTTGAAGTCAGTCGACCGAGTCGGTCGACCGACGTGCACAGAATGTGCACGCCAAGTCTGCTGGAGGGTGGGTCGACCGACCCGGTCGACCGCAGAGAGCTTCTGCTCTCTGGAAAGCCCCGGTCGACCGGCAGAGAACTCTGTTCTCTGTTCCAGGCAGCGGTCGACCGGGCCGGTCGATCGAGGCTCCAACGGTCAGAATTCTGACCGTTGGCGGTCGATCGAGCCGGTCGACCGCCAGCCGCCAGGGCTGATAAATTGCCCAACGGCTAGTTTTTTCTAGCCCTATTTAAAGGGAGCTTTTGGGGCTGTTTTCTCTAAGATTTTCAAGTGGGTTTTAAACCAGTTTTTCTAACTCTATTAGGTGTTTATCTCTACTTGTTTAAGAGCCAAATTGCCATATCAAAAGGAGAGATTTTCAAGAGTGTTTTGAAAAGTGATTTTCTTGAGTTTTCCTCCACCATTTCAATCCTAGTTTTCTCACACAAACACTTGAGCTATCCATTGATATATTTATCCTATAGGAGTGTTCTTGTGAGATTGTTTTTAGGTGATCAAAGTGTTGTGATCACCAAAGACTTCTTCTTTGCTTTGAGGAGGCGGACGAGTGTGTTCACGGTGTTTCGAGTTCGTGTGTGAACTCAGTGTTTGAGGTGCGGCCTCGGCGAGCTTGTGGACTTGCGGTGTGTTCTTGCGGGAACAAGAGAGGGACTAGAGAGTCCAAAGAGCTTGTAGGTGTTGCGGCACCAAGTGATCTGGTGTGATCGATTTTAGTGGAAATCCTTCATAGTGTTGAAGGCGGGGACGTAGAGCAAGTGTGCTCGAACCTCGAAACAAATCTCCCGTGTTTGCGATTGCTCTTTCTCTATTTTTTTTTGTCTTTATATCTTGCATGCTTATCTTGTCTTTATCTTTATATGCATGGTATATTGTGGGCTTAATTGTTATATGCTTGGGGTGTGTTTGCTAACACTAGTATTCAACCAAGAGAGCCAACGCGGCACCTCAACTCTTATTTAGAGGAATCTTGAGGAGTTAGTCCAGAGCCCTTCACGGGGAATCCGGCTACACTCTTGTGTTATACTTGATGTTTAGTTTAATAAGTTTTAATTTGCATTAAATAGTTTTTAATTCCGCATTAATTGACCATTAGATTAGCCATCACCTATTCACCCCCCATCTAGGTAATTACACTATCCTCTGAATCTTTAGTTAATCTTTGAAATTTTGAAATACAATGATCTTCTAGATAACTTAGAGATCAAGTTCTCTCCAATTCCGAGTTAAATTCAGATTTTTTCTCCCTTTTACCTTCATCTTCTGGTGCAAGCAACCAAATTTAAATAGAAGTCCACCTCTATCTTTAATTAGGATGAGGATTCATCTTATTCTATCCTTCTTCTCCTCTAGTTTAAATCAAATTAATTTAAAACCCAAATTTAAATGAGATAGAAAAGATGCTTCCTTTATCTTCCCAATTAATTTTTATTTTCTTAATTTTTGTGGGCTTTTGGGCTTCTTTTGGGCTTTCTCTTGGATTATAGAGGCCTGCACATAACTAAATAATAAATGAATTAAATAGTAATATTTTAACAAGAATTAAACATGAAAATATGAATAATAATATACATTATTGATGACCAATCATCCACCCATGAAGCAATGAATACAGGAAAGGAATGACAACTGGATGAAAGAGAGATAAGAATACCAGTAATCAAGAAGAGAGAAACTCCAGCTCCTCGCAAAGCGTACGAGCTCAGCAACACCTGATGAATGAAATAAAACATCCAATCTGGACGTACAAATTCAGGGTCATCAGAAAGCAACCCAATGAGTGTGTAAGATAAGGGGAAGGTGCTCGTGCATATAATTAATGTGTACAATAACTGAATAATAACATGGACAAGTTTGTAGGTAAACCATACCACTGATAAAACAAACAACTGATGTCAAGATGTGTAACCTGGCATATGTCACTACTATGGTAGGTTATTATAAACTTAGCTAATATAGTACTTAGCTGTGTCCCATACCACAGTCGTTTTCTCACATAACAAACAAGATTATCGTTGTTGTAAAGTTGCCTGCCAATGTAGTGCATGTGTTATGGAAGGGTACTGTGCATGCCCAGTATCACGGTCTAACACCCCTGATGCTGAATCAGGACAAGCGCAAGGCTCTAATAACTGAAGACTATAGCCTCACATAAAAGATAACTGGTGTATCGCCGTAATCCGGGCATAGCTCTGACAATTAACAACTGAATAACTAGGTAGCCAGTACTACCTTGGTTTCCCATGGTGGAACCCATAACTCGGTATACCATAATAAGTCCTCCCAAAATGTGCGACATGCATCATCAGGCAATTACCTCTGTTTCCTAGATTATGGTGTCTTTTATTAACAAGTAATGATATGAATTATTATTTAAATGAAAATAGTGATCGGATATCTCCAACAACTGATGATGAAAATAATAACCGATAACTGAATAACTAATAACTACTATCTTACAACTGAATAGCTATTAACTGACATCAGATGGAGGATACTGGAGATATAGAATCACTAATCATAACTAGGTCAATTACAAGATCAAGTCCAGTGTATGATATACCATAACGAGTCCAAAGTCAAAAGTGGCAAATAATAACCATGAAATGACGCAGATAAATGCTCAAATTAACTACTAAATTAATGTAGACGCTCGCTGATATCTCGTGAAATGATATGTATAATCATACTGGTAAAATAAATCAGATTGTCACATGAAATAATATAAGTAAAACGCAATACCTATTGACAATGGTAAATAAGGAAATAACACAAAAACAAACACTCATATGAAATGATGCAATTTTGGATCCGAACTGCTGTCTGATCTTCACTGCACAAATCGGTACGAATCCCCGAGTCAGCTCGTTTGTCGGTCTTAGAATCGCCTGACTATATGAGTTTTAGAATCATCAAAATAAAGAGTGATTGTACCCTTGAGCTAACAATCTCCCTATTTTTAATGATGACAAAACTCGTGAGTTATATAAACAAAATATGAAGGAGCTTCAAGAGAAGCTCCCCTGAAATTATGCATATAAACAAAGAAGTATCTACTTTACCCTTAACGAAACTTTTATTTACAAGAAAATTGCTAAATCTCTCATACCAAGCTCTTAGAGCTTGTTTCAAATCATATAAAATCTTTTCTAATTTTAAAAACATGATCGAAATGTGTAGAGTTAATGAACCCGAGGGTTGTTCAACATACATCTCCTCATCTATATAATATTAAGAAAAGTATTTTTTACATCAATTTGAAATAAATTAAAATCTTTAAAAGAGACAAAAGCAAGAGTCATACGAATGGCTTCGAGCTGTGCAACAGGTGCAAAGATTTCCTTAAAATTGATTTCTTTGACTTAATTGTAACCTTGGGCCACTAACCAAGCCTTGTTTTTATCTACATTACCTTACTTATCCAACTTGTTATTAAAGAATCATTTAGTACTAATGTTGGTCTATCACGGAGCCTAGGAACAAGCTTTCAAACTTGGTTACGTACAAATTGATTGAGCTCCTCTTACATGGCAAGCAACTAATATAAGTGAACTTTAGCCTCGTGAATATTCTTGAGTTCAATGTGAGAAATAAAGGCATAGTGTCCACAAATATTATGAAATTTGGATCTAGTGGATACTCTCTGAGATACATCACCTATGATGAGATTTTTGGGATAACTTGAAACATATCTCCAATTCTTCATAAGTGGTTAAGTAGGTTGAGTTTCTTCTTGCACTTCTCATGCTTGACCACTTGGTTCTTCTCTTCGATTTTCTTCTTGAGTCGGTGATTCCTTCATAGATATCTTTTCCAAATCTTCACTTAATGAATCAATTTGGCAGTTTATAATATTCTTCACAAAACATTTAGATTCATCAAACTTTACATGCTTGGATTCTTCAATAGTCAAAGTTAATCTACTGAAAACTCTATAAACTTTGTTAGAGTTAGAATTACCTACAAAAATAGCTTCATATGATTTACCACCAAACTTTCCTAGATTATCCTTAGTATTCAAACAAAACATTTACAATCAAAAACTTTAAAATATGAAATGTTTGGTTTTCTCAAATGATAAATCTAAAAAGGGATTTTGTTCAATTTGTGTGAAAATGTATTCTATTTATAATGTAACATGATGTGTTTATGGCCTTGGGCCATAGATATTCATGAATTCTATATTCATTGATTATAACCCTAGTTATCTCTTGGGGAGTTCTATTCTTCCTTTCGACAATTTTGTTGTAGAGTTTTAGGACATAAAAGGTCATGTTTAATTCTATTTTTTTCACAATAAGTAATAAATGAGTAATTGATAAACTCACCACCTCTATCACTTCGAATACGTAAAATCAGAAAATCTTTTCTTTTTCAATCCTTTTTTGAAAAATATTGAAAATGAAAAACTTCATCTTTGTTGTAAAATGAAAACCCAAGTAAATCTCGTAAAATCATCAACAAGGATATATACAAAATGGTTTTCACTTAAACTTTTGGTTTTGGTCGGACCAAACAAGTTCATATGTATTAATTCTAATGGACAAGATATCATAATATCTCTAATTGATTTGAAAGAAAACATGGTTTGTTCCCCAAGTTGGCACGCATCACAAATGCGATTTTTGTTTTAAAATTTCAACTTTAGAATACTCTTCACAACTTCTTTTGAACCTACATGAGATAGATGGTCAAAAAATATATGACCTAACCTTCTATGTCACAATCATAAATCCTCATTTATGGCAGATAAACAAGTGACATTGTAATTGAACATATCGATAATATAAACATTATTTTCAGATAAACCTTCTATGTCCTTTTTATCAATAACATCACAATAAGAATCATCAAAAATCACTTTTAAACCTTTATCACACAATTGACTAACACTTAAAAAATGATGTTTAAGTCCATCAACTAAAAAAATACTGTTAATTAAAGGAGACGTACCAATTTTGATGTTACTTATATCAATAATCATTCCTTTGGAATCATCTCCAATGGTAACAGTGCCACCTTCACTAGACCTTGATAGAATTGCAAAGTTATTGATATCACACGTTATGTTCGTGAGCAACCACTATCAAAGTACCACCGCTCCCTACGTCTTGAGGATTCGGAAGGCAGGAGTGTACTAATATTCAGAAAGAGATGGTTTAGAATCAACCTTCGATGTTCTTATGTGATGCTCAAATAACTCCAAAATGTATTCAAAATTTTTCTCTACTCCTTCCGAATCACCGTAGTAGTATAAGCTATTACGGGTCGATCCTCAGGGAGAGCTTGCGATGGAAGCTTTACGGTTTCGAAATTTGAAGAAAGAAAATGAGAGTTCTTCTATGTTCAACAAAAACAAAATGACATGGAAAAGAGAGGAAAAATTCATTGTGGATTTTGTTGCATGAAAAGAAAAAGGATGGAAAGGAAAGTGAAATGAACTGGAAAACTTTACTAGCTTGGAAAGAAAACTTTGAGAAGGAAACTTTGAAAGACTTTTAGATAGAAGAAACCATGACTAGCTAACCCTTCTAATTTACTAACTTACTAATCTCATAGGGTGATGCATGCCTCATGTTGATTCATCGGCAAAGGTTTGTCTTGCTTGTTTGGTCAAATACTTTCCCACTTGGAGGATGAGTGATCTTCTCGGCTTGTCTTGTAGCCTCATTGATTCATCGGCTCCCGAGATAGATTTTCAATAGGGGAATCAAGGAGTGTCACTCAAGGGAATGCTAAGGAAGAAGATACAAGATTCAGTAGTCATTCAAAGCCATACTCGAGTTAGCATTGAAGTAAGAAAATTGTACAACAAATAGCATAGTTAGGTGCTCCATCTCCATGTTCCATCAAGGCACTTGTTCTAAAGACAAGGCTCTAAATGAGGCTCACATGAATCATATGGAATGAAAACAAGCATTTGTCAAGAATTAAAGTAACTCATTTTCATTGGGATAATAGAGACTTGAAATTACAAGATCACAATAAAGCATCCAATGAATCACATGAATTAGCAATCACCCAAGAGTTAGATGTTAGTAAAGTTAGTGGTTAGCTAGTCATGATAGAGAGTTAGCTAGACATTGAAATGAAAAGAACACAACAATTCATGGTAGAAGAAAATGCAATGGAAATTAAAGCTTGAAGAAAGTAAAGCACAAGAAAGTAAAGCACTAGAATTAGCAAAGATGAGAAGATAGATGGATCAATCCTTGCATTCAAGTTGTCACCACTTCAATTACAAGATCTCACACTCACTCTCTCTCTCTTTGAAGAATTCTAGAAGGAAGAAGAAGATTACAAGAGCACTAAAGGAATCTAGAGAAAATCCCTACAATTCTCTCAAAAATACAAGCTCTTCTCTCCTATTCTCTCCTCTTCTCTTTCGCAGAGGCCCTAGGGGTCTATTTATAGGCTCCAGAGGATGAGGCCCTCAAATCTTGGCCGTGGGAACAAACGCTGGCTCAACGGCCAGATGCTTGCCGCGGATCCGCGGCCAGAGCCGCGTTTCCGCGGCAGAATCTTGGCCGTTACGCCAACGATTTCTGTTGTCGTTCTGTTACCGTCTGTTTGTCACGCTGGATCTTCTAGAAAGCTGGGGATATTCGTGGACGACTCCAGATCTGGGCTTGATTTGGGCTTTTCCTTTTGGCTCTTTAATTAATCCCATTAATTCTTTGAAAATCCCTTGATTATGGGCCTTCCTCTCCATTAATGGTGGACCTGAAAAATTAGAGAGAAAAGCAATAAAAACCTTATTTTTATTTACATAAGAATGATATGGAAGTGGAAAATGATGCAAAAATGAACTACAATCACACCCCCATACCTAGCTTTTGCTCGTCCTCGAGCAAAAAGAAAAAGAGAAAAAATCCTAGCTAAATTATTGAACCACTTTCGTAGGTGACACGATTGCATTGAGCACGTGCAACAAGCCGTTAAACCTCTAGGTTACCCTAAAGGAGGAGTGTTGTCTCCTGAGGGTTTTCAGCGGATTACACCCACAAAATCCAAGAAAAGAAAAAATGTTAGTGAAAATTTTTTGATCCATATTTTTCAAGAACTTTACTTGATCTATAGGTTTCGGGTTACCCTAAAGTCGTCATTCTTTTTATGAGTGTCTATTTAGAGTTTTGTCTTCAACTTAGGTTAAGTTTCTAAGGAATAGAGCGAAGACCGGATTTTGCATCAAACCTAGTATATATACATCTATAAATATGAAGGATTTTTCTTAGACTAAAGTTCATTTATTTACTAATATATACAATATATATATATATATTTTATTATATTTATTTATTTACACCTCCTTAGCTTCCTTAGACTTTCTAATTACCCATGTAACGAGCCTCTTACCGATGACTCCCAAACCAGTCGGTCTTAGGGCACCAGATGAAGATACATTCCTAAGGTTCAAGGACTCGAGTAAACTAGGCCACGAATACTAAGGACTTAACCACCTTTAGGCGTGACTGGCCATGCTTCTTAAGGCACAGCTAACCAACTTAAGTAGTGGCTAAGTAATTATTTATTTATTTATTTATACTTATATTTTATTTTTTTTCTTTTATTATTATTATATATATGTGTAAATAGAATCACTAAGTCTTTGATTAATCCCTCAATATGTTTAATGTATATATGCTAAAGAAAGAATTAAAATCTAGCTATCTTTCTTATCCTTTTTTACTTAACCTAAAAATCCAACAAAACTCCTCTTTTGACTTATATTAAGAAATCTTAGTTAAGAGTTTCCTTAATCCCTATAATCAAGATTGATTCTTTAAAAAAAATGGATCAAATTTTTTTTTATATATAATTTTATGGTTTTTCTAAAAAGAAAATCTAAAATCTAAAAAAAAATCTAAAAAGACAAAATCTAAAAAGAAAAATAAAAATCCTAAAAAGAAAATGAAAATCCTAAGTTAGTATCTACCCCCCCATACCTATCTCATGCATTGTCCTCAATGTATGCACGATAAAATATGCATGAAATAAGTAAAGGAACAGAATCACCCCGTCGTCGTTTTGGACCAGCGGTGGTGCTGGGTCCAGCCGACTGTGAACGCTGAAGACCGGCCTCAATACGGTCTAATCTAGATGATTGCTCCTCCACTTGTTTCCTCAGCCGAACTTGTCCCCTAAAAATCTTCTTCATGCCCCGCCAAATGGTGGACATGAATGCACGTGAGTCCGTAGGGGGGTCCTGGTGCCAAAATGCGGGCTCATCTTCCTCCTCTAGACTCTCCTCAGAAGAGGACTCCACTGGGACATCCTCGGGCTGGACACTAGGGGTCCAGACCGCATGTAAGCAACTGTTATAGGCACTAGTGGCCCTCTCATGTGCTTAAAACACCCGATCATAAGCGTCAAATACAGCGTCCGGTAGGAAAGTCCTACAGAGACGCGTAATTAGAATGGCGTGTGAATGTTTAGCACCCTGGGTGCGTGAGGAGTTGGTAATGATGGAATGGAAGATGGTCTTGTTGAGGCAGACCGTGTGCTGCCTAGTCATAAGGTCGTGAAGTATTTGCAACACAGGGCGGTTAAAAGAAGTGGTGTGGTCCAGACCCAGAATATTGCGTTGGATCCATCGTCCAACGCAATGCACATTACGGAAGGTGGTACTGGTCTTGAGCCCTCGGTCTTGTTCGGTGCAGCGGGCCCCCATAATGGTCATGTAGTCAATGAGGGGAAGGGGGTCGCTATGTTGTGGGTAACAAGGGACGTGAGTGAGTTCCTCAAGGAGAGGAAGCGTGATGAAAATGTTTCCTAGGGGCATGTGACCCGTGAATTGGTATGTGTTGAAATTAACCGATGCATGATCAATGGAATTATAAAATGATGTCACTAATTCGGGGCAATAAAATGCATCATTATCGGAATTATCATACACAAGAGAGTACCAATCCCATGCACGGATCCTATCAATGAAAATATGCATACCCATTGTTATCACAAAAGATTTTAGAGTAATCTTTCTCAGCAAACAAAGAAGGTGCCATGCTAAAATGTAGATCAATATAATAGATCGGAAGATTAGAAAGCAAACCACCCCCACAACAACAAGCAAAGAACAAAACTTATAGATCATCAAAACTATTTAAGTATGAAATATAAGAAGGTAAATACTTGTAGGTAAGGTAGAGTTAGAACCCTCGTCTTAAGATGTCATAGCTCTCGTTTGCATAAGGCTTGTTGACACTATTGACTCATGCGGGTTATCGATTAAGCAGTTAAAGATTAGGGGGTTAGTAGTTAGTTAGTCATGCTATGGAGGAGTTAGTTACACATGGTAAAGAAAAGAACAACAAAAGAAAAGAGATAAAGAGAAGGAGTTACACTAAAGCAAGAATGTAAAAGCAAATGCAAAGACAAGTAAATGGAAAGAAGGAAGAGAAGTAGTACTTGTATTTATCTTGTCACCCTTCCAAATACAACTCCTTACAAACTCTCTCTCTTTCACTTTAATGGCTAAATGCTAAACCTAGAACTTAGAAGAAGAAGAACAACAACAACTAAACTTAAAAAAAAACTACAAATTTCTCTCCAACTCTCTGGATCTCTCAACTGAAGAACCCTCCTGGGCTTTATAGGCATCAGGAATGAGGGGGGCCAGGGGACAAACCCTGGCCCAAAACACGGCGCGCCGCGCGGCATTTGCCGCGTTTCCGCGGCATTAATTTGGCGGCGCGCGCAGCGCCGCCTGCTGCGCGCCGCCTGGTTGTCCCCCGCCGCGCGCCGCCTGGTTGTCCCCCGCCGCGCGCCCACATGGCCGCGAAAACGCGACATTTGCCGCGTTTTCGCGGCAATGCTTTTACGGCGCGCGCAGCGCCGCCTGCTGCGCGCCGCCTGGTTGTCCCCCTGTCGGCTGGATCTCTTGGTTTCTGATTTGGCCGCGTTTTCGCAGCAAAATGCCGCGTTTTCGCGGCTTTCCTTGGGCGGCACGTGCGGCGCCGCCTGCTGCATGCTGCGCTGTTGTCTCCCTGTTGGCTAACGCTCCTAATTTTGACAGAGTCAGCCCTCTAGGTTAATAGCTACCTTTTAAGCCTTTTAATCACCAAATAATGGTGATTTAGACCTTCTTCTTCATTTACCCACCATGGACCTAGGATCAAGCAAGCAAAGATTTATTAGTAGAATTTTACATGAAATAAATATGAGAATGTGATGAAAATTATGCAAAATTAGAGACTAATCACACCCCCACACTTATCTTTTTGCTCGTCCCGAGCAAAACAAAAATAAGAAAATTATTATACCACTTTCGCAAGTAACGCGATTGCACTGAGCATGTGCAACAAGCCTTTAAACCTCTAAGTTTTCCCTAGAGGAGGAGTGTTGTCTCCTGAGGGTTTTCAGCGGATTGCACCCACAAAATCCAGTAAGTAAAGAAGTTAGTTGTTTCAGAAAGAAATATATGTATATATATATGAAAAAGAACTTTCAATCATCTAAATAAACATGACCGAATGATGTAAGAATTAGGTTTAACCCTCATAAGTCCTCTTATATTTAGCCTTCATAAAAGAAGAAATTATGGTTTTTCTTTAAATTTAGAAAGGATCTTGTACTTCTAACTCATTCTTTTATTTTGCTTTAGATAGATATGCATACTGTGTAAGTGTGATATGCTTGGGATTTTTCAACTCAACTTCGAATATTATTTTATTAATATTTACTTATTATTCCTGGTTCCATTAGGCTTTCTACTTCACTTATGTAGCACATATCAAACCGATGACTCCCAAACCAGATGGTCTTAGGGCACCAGGTGAAAAAACACCCTTCAGGTCAAATATGCAAGTAGAGTAGGCCACGAAATCAAGATTTATTTATAAAGATTGTTTTTCTGGCGTGAGTAATCATGCTTCTTGAGGCACAATTATCCAGCTCCTTTTTTTTTTTTTAAGCGGCTTTCGGCAACCCTGCAAACGAGTAGGTTAGTACTTCAATCGGAAAAACTCGTTTTACACGAATTTTCCGAGGGCAAATAAATCCTCGCGCAATGTCCTTGGCCACCTCTTTGCTTTCCTTGAAAGTGAGCTCCTTGGTACTTCTCCTACACAAAAAGAAAAAGAACAATCTTTAGTAGTGAACAATAAAGCCGTTCCCTCCCCGGCAACGGCGCCAAAATTTGATCGGCAAAAAGTAAGCACAAGAAAAGTAGGAAGAGAGTGGGTCGAAGTTACTGCTTTTACGATTCTTCCGTAGTAGCGAAGTGGCTATACGGGTCGTATCCACAAGGAGGGAGAGCGATGGAAGCTTGATGCGGCTTTTATGTTCAAGAAAAGAGAATGTTCTTTGTTTCCAAATAAAGAATTTAAAAAGTGAAAACAAGTTGTTTCAAGGATTGTTGGAAAATGTTTTGGTAGTTTGTAAAAGTGGATTTTTCTTAGTTGTAAAAACGCATGGCTAACCTTCTACTAATTGCTCCCACTAATCCTTAACTTCTTGAAGATGTGCCTCACGATGGATCATAGGCAAGCTTACCCCTGATGCAATGGAACTATTCACGTGGAAATCGAGTGAAAGTTCTTCCTATAACTTTGCTTTACACGGCAAAAACTCGGACATTCCCGTATCAAGATCCATTAGAAGGCAAGAATACGGGAAGACACGAGTGCACTAATGGTATCGGCAAAGTTAAAAGGAAAGTCTCTAACTTCCAACAACAAGCAAAGTACAAAACTTATAGATCATCAAAACTATTTAAGTATGAAATATAAGAAGGTAAATACTTGTAGGTAAGTTAGAGTTAGAACCCTCGTCTTAAGATGTCATAGCTCTTGTTTGCACAAGGCTTGTTGACACTATTGACTCATGCGGGTTATCGATTAAGCAGTTAAAGATTAGGGGGTTAGTAGTTAGTTAGCCATGCTATGGAGGAGTTAGTTACACATGGTAAAGAAAAGAACAACAAAAGAAAAGAGATAAAGAGAAGGAGTTACACTAAAGCAAGAATGTAAAAGCAAATGCAAAGACAAGTAAATGAAAAGAAGGAAGAGAAGTAGTACTTGTATTTATCTTGTCACCCTTCCAAATACAACTCCTTACAAACTCTCTCTTTCACTTTAATGGCTAAATCCTAAACCTAGAACTTAGAAGAAGAACAACAACAACAACTAAACCTAAAAAAAAAACTACAAATTTCTCTCCAACTCTTTGGATCTCTCAACTGAAGAACCCTCCTGGGCTTTTATAGGCATCAGGAATGAGAGGGGCCAGGGGACAAACCCTGGCCCAAAACGCGGCGCGCCGCGCGGCCACATGGCCGCGGAAACGCGGCATTTGCCGCGTTTCCGCGGCATTACTTTGGCGGCGCGCGTAGCGCCGCCTGCTGCGCGCCGCCTGGTTGTCCCCCGCCGCGCGCCGCCTGGTTGTCCCCCGCTGCGCGTCCACATGGCCGCGAAAACGCGGCATTTGCCGCGTTTTCGCGGCAATGCTTTTACGGCGCGCGCAGCGCCGCCTGCTGCGCGCCGCCTGGTTGTCGCCCTGTCGGCTGGATCTCTTGGTTTCTGATTTGACCGCGTTTTCACAGCAAAATGCCGCGTTTCCGCTGCTTTCCTTGGGCGGCATGTGCGGCGCCGCCTGCTACGTGCTGCGCTATTGTCTCCCTATTGGCTAACGCTCCTGATTTTGACAGAATCAGCCTTCTAGGTCAATAGCTACCTTTTAAGCCTTTTAATCACCAAATAATGGTGATTTAGACCTTCTTCTTCATTTACCCACCATGGACCTAGGATCAAGCAAGTAAGGATTTATTAGTAGAATTTTACATGAAATAAATATGAGAATGTGATGAAAATTATGCAAAATTAGAGACTAATCAGGCACTGGATCAAGAATTCAGATGATCGGCCACTGGATCGGCCAAGAGCAGAGAAACGCGCCTGCAACAGTCCGTGGCGACGCACCAGCAGAGTAAAGACAGCCGCGAAATCGCGGCTCTGGTCGCGAAAACGCGGCAGAACTGCCGAGACAGTGGAGGAGAAATTTTAAGGGCGGCGCTTGAAGGGTTTGTTTTAGATCTGAGATACGTTTGAGGTTTGAGGGGAGAGAGTCAGGGTAGATGAAATTTATAGGGGGCTGAAAGAGGTGAAGTCCCAATATTACCCTAGGTTGGAGTTGGATATTTACAACCTAGGTTAATTTGAAAAAGGGATTTATGAAGAGGTAGAACTCTTGGTGCCAATTAGCACCAAAGTCCAATTTTTTTGAAGTTATTATTTTTTTATTTTTTTGCTTTTATTATTATTTTGTTTTTTATTTTTATTATTTACAAAAAGTGTCCCAAAATAATTTACAGGGAAAATGTACAACATGAAGTATCTCCCACACCTAGGACTTTTTTCAGTCTTATCCCTCTAGCCCGTCTCCCATCATTCCAATGGGTCCTTTTTATAGGGTATAGTTGGGATGCCAATTGTATTGTCATTTGAACCTTCGGCATCCCCAGTTTTCACCTTTTTTAGTTGTTTCTTCCTCATATCACTACAATCCTCATTCAAAAACTTGTCATCACCACTCTTCTCATTTGAAACTTCTTCATTGTGAATGCTGAGGAATTCTGACTCATCTCCATATATCTCCTCAAAGCTGAGGTCAACACTTTCCCCTAGAGATGTGCAATTAATCAACAGATCCCTAGTTGGTTCATCCAGACACATGAGTTCTTCTTCGAAGAGGTCTTCAAAAAGTATGTCAATCGGAGGTTCTTGAATGATATCCTCATGGGATACATTCTTGGTTGGCTCTTTGAAAGTGAAGATATCCAAATCAAATTTCCCCTTTTTAAAGGGTACTCTAACATTAGGATCTTCCACATCAAGATGATTGCATTCATTTTGAAATAATTCATTAAGAAATAGCGACTCATCTTCTGATTCTTCAATCTCTTCCTCACAATTATTTTCAACAAAGTTTACCTCAAATGTTTGATCTCTTATCTTACGAGGTTGTTTGTCTATATTGAAAACATTCAGTTCTCTAGTCATGTCGCCAAAGGTTAACCTCATGGATCCATTCCTACAATTTATGATGGCATTTACAGTAGCAAGGAATGGTCGCCCCAGGATAACAGGAGTTTGAGCCCGATGATTGGAGTTAGACACAGGTTGTGTCTCAAGAACTATGAAATCAACAGGGTAAATAAACTCCCCAACTCTGACAAGGACATCATTGATCTCCCCTTTGGGAATCTTCACAGAGCGATCCGCCAGTTGTATCGTAACTTTGGTCGGACAGAGGTCGCCTAACCTTAGTTGTTGATACACAGAAAAGGGGAGAAGATTGATACTGGCTCCCAAATCAAGTAATGCCCTATTGATAGTAGTCTGTCCTATGATACAAGAGATGGTTGGGCTCCCTGGGTCCTTATATTTCACAGAAATTGGCCCAGTGAACAACTCGCTAATGTTTGAAGCTAGGAAGACTTTCTTAGGGACATTTGCTTTCCTCTTCTTGGTGCACATTTCCTTTAAAAATTTGGCATATGATGGAACTTGTTGTATTGCATCAAGAAGAGGTACATTGATTTGGACCTGATTGAACATTTCTCTGATCTTCTCCATATGAGCATTCATCTTTTGATTTGCTAGCCTATTTGGAAATGGTGCAATAGGCTTGTATAGTTGCTCATCTGCCTTTTCTTTTCTTTAGATTTGGAGGTTGATGGTTCAGAACTTGAAGATTGATTGTCTTAAGCTGGTTGTACCGGAGCAGGAGGTATTGATTTGGACACTGATTTGGGTGGTTGATTGGAAACCTTATTATCTACCCGCTTCCTGGATCTCAGAATATGAATAGTGTTGCATTGACTGGGGTCCATGTCTTCAACTTCATGCAGAGGGAAGTGATTTTTTGGATTGGGCACTGGCTGGCTTGGTAGCATTCCTTTTTGTCTCTCATTTAAAGAATTAGCCAATTGCCCTATCTGGACCTGTAATTTATTCATATCCTGATGCTGGTTGGTCATCATTGAAGCCTGGGTTTTGGATAGGGTTTCTATCATTTTTTCCAACTCTGATATTCTCTTGTCTGAATGACTCTGGGGTTGATGTTGCTGATATGTGGGCTGGAAATTGGTTTGGAAATGTGGTGGACTCTGATAAGATTGGAATTGTGGTGGACTCTGATAAGACTGGAATTGTGGTGGACCCTGATATGAGTAAAAATTTGGTGGACTCTGGTTGAAACTGGGTTGATGAGGCTGAGCAGGATATTGATGTGAAAATGGTTGCTTTGGTTGCTCAGGACCAGACTGACTCCAGGAAAAATTTGGATGGTTTCGCCATCCCGGATTGTACGTTTTGGAGTATGGATTGTAATTAGGTCTGGTGTAAGCAGCATTCGTGTTCTCCTGATACATTTGAGACTGGTAAACAGGACACTCTTCGAACAGATGGTTGAGATCATGGCAATAGGTACAACCCGGTTTGACCACATGTGGTGGGTTGACCTGATTTACAGCAGTAGGTTCCCTTGATTCAAGCAGTTCTATCCTCTTCATCAATTGTGTTATTTTAGCCTCAGCAGCTATAGAGGATTTTATTGAATGCATACCAGTTCTAGAAGTAGTGGGAGTGGGTTTTTCTGGACATGATTCCCACTGAATTGTTTTTTCGGCTAAGGCTTCAAAGAGATCCCACCCCTGATTCTCATCTTTCTTTAAAAAGTCCCCTTGGCACATGGTTTCAAGGAGTGTCTTTGTTTGGTAATCAAGTCCGTCATAGAGAATTTGGCACTGCCGCCACTTCTCTATGCCATGATGAGGACATAGGGCTAGTAAGTCTTTGAAGCGTTCGAAATATTTCCAGAATGGTTCATTGGATTCCTGCTTGAATTGCATAATGTTCTTTCTCATGAGGGCTATTTTGTGAATGGGATAAAATTTTTTAAGAAAGACTTTTACAAAATCATCCCATGAAGAAATCGAACTGGCGGGAAGATTGTAAAGCCATTTCTTAGCTATATCTTTCAGCGTGAAGGGTATGAACCTTAGTCTAACAGCGTCCTCAGTTAATGGGAAATTCTCATCATCACACATACTTCTTCAAACTCACGAATGAAGAAATATGCATCCTCAGATTCTAGGCCATGAAATCGCGGGAGTGTGTTTATAAATTGTGGCTTCAGCTCAAAATTATTTCCAGTGGTCACAGGGAGAAGAATGCATGATGGAAGTGAAGTGCGGATCGGGTAGAACTTGTCTTGAAGCGAAGTATTGTTTGCCATAATTGGGATTGTGTTAGGTGGTGGTGTTTGTGCAAGTGTAGAAATCCTAACAAGTCTTGCAGAATTTGGATCCCGGTACCACTCTTGCATACACAATCACAGACAACGTTCACCGATCACACAAGCGAAAAATAACAAACAAGAAAAGAAAAATTAATCACAAGCTATCTAGGATACCTGGACCTAGATGACTCCTAACTGTTCGATGAACCAAAGAAGGTTATTGCTCGAGTCAGACCACAGCTAATCAGCCAGGTAGAGGCAAAATACGGTGGGAGGTATCCGTGCGTAAGCAACGGGCCTTAATTACGCCAAACCACGGTATCTTTGAGGCGTAACCTCTTAATCCCCAACCTTAGACACTGATTTGACTGGAGTATGAATCAAAAACAATTTCCAACTTCAGTCGATCTCCTACTGAGTCTGGATGTCCCTAGGGCCAACGTCTATCAGATTTTATTAAAAAACTTGGGATTGTGAGAGCTTGGATGATGATTTTTGGGCCAAGAAAAGGGTGATAAAATCCCCACCTTATCTTGTTTATTGGGTGATGCCCTTAAATCAATTTTGTGCAAGTGTACAATATATGCAAACAAGGTTCACTCAAAGCGATGTAAATCAACCAAGAAGTGAGTCCTATTCGAAATGTAATGCGAACATACCTTGCTCCAGCACTCTTCAACAGTAAAGTAAATGAATTGAAAAGACACGTGCCTAAAAATGCAAACGTCTAATCAATTTTTAAACTTTACAATAAATGTTTTACTGTTGATTATTAGCAGGATCCTGGTAAAAGCATACAAGAAATTAGATTTGCAGCAGCTGTATTTTTGCAAAGCAAGCAACCCTGCACAAAACCAGTGAGCAGTCAACTCCTCTTTGCCGCGGATCCGCGGCTTTGGCCGAGAAAACGCGACAAATCAGAGGGTACTTGGTCTCTGCTTTCTTGAGCAGAGGCCCAAGACCACTTATATGTTACTACAGTGCTTTGTTTCCTGTTTCTTCAACCTGTAACCTGCAACAGAGAAGAAAATTCGTTTAGTTCTTCACTTTAATGAAAACCGTTGCTTTCCCCGGCAACGGCGCCAAAAATTTTGTTCGGAAGGCAGGAGTGTACTAATATTCAGAGAGAGATGGTTTAGAATCAACCTTCGATGTTCTTATGTGATGCTCAAATAACTCCAAAATGTATTCACAATTTTTCTTTACTCCTTCCGAATCACCGTAGTAGTATAAGCTATTACGGGTCGATCCTCAGGGAGAGCTTGCGATGGAAGCTTTACGGTTTCAAAATTTAAAGAAAGAAAACGAGAGTTCTTCTATGTTCAACAAAAACAAAATGACATGAAAAAGAGAGGAAAAATTCGTTGTGGATTTTGTTGCATGAAAAGAAAAAGGATGGAAAGGAATGTGAAATGAACTTGGAAAACTTTACTAGCTTGGAAAGAAAACTTTGAGAAGGAAAACTTTGAAAGACTTTTAGATAGAAGAAACCATGACTAGCTAACCCTTCTAATTTACTAACTTACTAATCTCATAGGGTGATGCATGCCTCATGTTGATTCATCGGCAAAGGTTTGTCTTGCTTGTTTGGTCAAATACTTTCCCACTTGGAGGATGAGTGATCTTCTCGGCTTGTCTTGTAGCCTCATTGATTCATGGCTCCCGAGATAGATTTTCAGTGGTGGAATCAAGGAGTGTCACTCAAGGGAATGCTAAGGAAGAAGATACAAGATTCATTAGTCATTCAAAGCCATACTCGAGTTAGCATTGAAGTAAGAAAATTGTACAACAAATAGCATAGTTAGGTGCTCCATCTCCATGTTCCATCAAGGCACTTGTCCTAAAGACAAGGCTCTAAATGAGGCTCACATGAATCATATGGAATGAAAACAAACATTTGTCAAGAATTAAAGTAACTCATCTTCATTGGGGATAATAGAGACTTGAAATTACAAGATCACAATAAAGCATCCAATGAATCACATGAATTAGCAATCACCCAAGAGTTAGAAGTTAGTAAAGTTAGTGGTTAGCTAGTCATGTTAGAGAGTTAGCTAGACATTGAAATGAAAAGAGCACAACAATTCATGGTAGAAGAAAATGCAGTGGAAATTAAAGCTTGAAGAAAGTAAAGCACAAGAAAGTAAAGCACTAGAATTAGCAAAGATGAGAAGATAGATGGATCAATCCTTACATTCAAGTTGTCACCACTTCAATTACAAGATCTCACACTCACTCTCTCTCTTTGCAGAATTCTAGAAGGAAGAAGAAGATTACAAGAGCACTAAAGGAATCTAGAGAAAATCCCTACAATTCTCTCAAAAATACAAGCTCTTCTCTCCTATTCTCTCCTCTTCTCTTTCGCAGAGGCCCTATGGGTCTATTTATAGGCTCCAGAGGATGAGGCCCTCAAATCTTAGCCGTGGGATCAACGCTGGCTCAACGGCCTGATGCTTGCCGCGGATCCGCGGCCAGAGCCGCGTTTCCGCGGCAGAATCTTCACCGTTGCGCCAACGATTTCTGTTGTCGTTCTGTTACAGTCTGTTTGCCACGCTGGATCTTCTAGAAAGCTGGGGATATTCGTGGACGACTCCAGATCTGGGCTTGACTTTGGGCTTTTCCTTTTGGCTCTTTAATTAATCCCATTATTTTCTTGAAAATCCCTTGATTATGGGCCTTCCTCTCCATTAATGGTGGACCTGAAAAATTAGAGAGAAAAGCAATAAAAACCTTATTTTTATTTACATAAAGCATGATATGGAAGTGGAAAATGATGCAAAAATGGACTACAATCAGGCTTGTTGCGTACTTACATAATTTGAAGTAGAGGTTGATTTTGGTGCCCAAATATTTTAAATCCTATAATGTTAGTCTTATGAACTCAAACATGATCGTTTACAATATTCAATCTATCGTAACAAAATTTGGCCAAGTGACCTTTTTGTACACAATATGTACATGTATACACCTTGGCATACATGAAAGCATCATGTGCATTGTGAGCATGATGAGTATGTTGTGTGTGAGAGAGAGCCTGATTTGTGTGTGAAATATGTTGTGGGGGTTTCATTTGAGTATGCTCTTTAGAAATATGGATTCTTATCTAGCTTTATCAAACTCATATTTCTTTAAAATATTGCTCAAAGTATTAATTTTATTTTCAGTAAAGAAATCTCATTTTCATCAATGTTAGGAAATTTGGCTTTGCAAGAAACTTTATTAGTATCAATTTCCTTTTAGGTATTTTCAAGAGAATTAACTAAATCTCCTTTTTTTTCAAAACAATGTTTAATTTATTTTACAAAACCTCATTTTCTTTCTTCATTTAAATACTGCATTTTGAGCAAATCATAATTTTGTGAGAGTTGTTCAAAACCATCACTAAGTTCATCAATCGATAAATCCGCATCATCTAAAGAAGGATCTGAACATAACTTGGTTGTGTTGTTGTCATTAGCCATGAAACATAAGTTTGCCGTGTCAACATCTCCATAAGATTCGCTTTTCAAATCCCAAGTTTTCTTTATTGCCTTTTTCTTATATGGATTATTTGATGTGGAAGCCTTGCTCTTCATGTCAGGACAATTCGCAATGAGGTGGACTAGCTTCTTGCAATTGTAGCAAAGGCTAATCTCATTTTCTATTCTTTATTTCTTACCTTGCCATCTCCCTTTATGGTTGTTGATCCTTCCTCTTTTGTGGAACATCCTATGAACATTCTTCACAAGTAAGGATAGTTCTTCATTGTCATCTTGTTCAAACTCTTTATCATCATCGTAGAAGGTCGGGGTGACTTTGAAAGTGATACTCTTCTTCTTTTGTGGAGCTTTATATTCTTTAATTTGTCGCTCCATTTCATAAGTTGATTAGTCTCTAAATTTGCATATTTTGTATCACATTTTCACATTTATTTTGAATAAAATTCTGTTCATTCATGGTCTCTTTATTTTTTTTAGGTCCATGGCTTAAGTGGAGAAGAAGCCCAAAACTCCTATTTATTTTGAGATTATTAAAGCCTAAATTGAAGCCCAAAAGATTGAAGCTCATGCTGCTGTCGCTCAGAGAATATTCCAGAGGAATATAAGCTTCTACAAATACACCTGAACAGTGCCAACCTGCAGCCTCTGATGCAAGCCTAACGGCCGCAACTTTGCTGTGTTTCATGGCAAAAGCCACATAATTGCGGTAATATCAGGGTCGTTGGTCTAGCGTTTTCTTCCATGATTGTGATTCATCAAGGCTAGGATTTTTTGCCTATAAATACTCCCTTTGGCCATCAGGGATGAGTAGTTAAGAGAATTTAGGGTATTTTCTCTAAGATTTTATTTAGTTCTATTGTATTTCTTTCTTCTTTGTTTTAGACTAGAAAATTGAGAGTGTGTATGTTACTGTAAATTGATAGTGATGATCAATACAAGTTAACTCCTTCCTCCTCTAATTCTTGGCTCTTTTACATGCTTTCTTTCCATGCAAGTAATGTAGTATTGTTTAATTCTTGCTTCTTTCTGTCATGTCTAACTAACTCTATTATTGTATGGCTAACTAATTACTAACCCACTATTTTCTAATATCTTGATTGACAATCCAAATGAATCAACAAGCATCACAATAAGTCATGTGCGAATAAGAGCTATAGATAGCTTAAGATGAAGAGTCCTAACTCTAACTTACTAACAAGCAACTAACTTTCATATTTCATGCTTAACCTTTGAGTTGTTGATGATTTATTGGATGCACTAACATTGTTTGTTTTCATAAATTAGATTATTCCCATTCATTCTTGCCGATACCGATAGTGCACTTGCACCCCATTCTCGCCTTTAATCGGATCTTGATGGGGTGACGTTTAAGTTTTGTCATTTGAAGCAAGGTGATGGAGAAGGACTTTCATTTGAACCATACAGTGAAAAGTTCATACACACAAGACTTATGATTGCCTTGGATCCAATGTGAGGCAATGCCATCAACAGGTTAGTTGGTTAGTGGGAGTTTTTAGTAGAAAGTTAGCATTGCACTTTTCTTATTTGAAAACCCCACTTCACTTTCTCAATCACTTCTAAAACTTATTTTCTTTTGTTTTCGTTTTTACTCCACAATACATTTTCATTTCAAATTTCTTAAACCGTTTTTTCTTTTCTAGTTTTTAAAACCACACATTTTCACCACTTTCTATTTCTCCACTTCACATTTTCTTTATCGTTTTTCACATCACACTCCTATAAACAAATTCTTTTCATCTTGTTTTCACTTTCACCAAAAAACACGTTCACAATTCTTCTCTTTTTCTTTTTATTCATTTTTGAAACTAAAAATAAATCTCTAACAAAAGTAAAGAAACTAGACAAAAGCTTCTATCGCCCCCCTCCTTGTGGATACGACTCGCATAGCCGATTTGCTATTACGTTAGTTTCGAGGAAGCTACAAGCACATTTTAGCACCACAACTGATTTTTGACAATACACATTTTTGTTCAATGCTTCGTGCTCGAACAAATTTTTGATGTCATTGCCGAGGAGGGGTAATGGTTTTTTCATATTTATGCTAAAGATATCTTCTCTGTTTCTGTGTGTAGAAGAAGGAATTAGGAAACTATTTGCTGCAGAATACATATAAGTGCCTTCGGGACTCTGCTCTTGAAAATCGACCCAAGTGCTCTCAGAATTGTTGCGCAAATGCGACCAAAGCCGCGTTTTCGCGGCAATTAGAGTGAACTACTCACTCTGTTTTTTGCAGGTGCAGCTGAAATTGCAAATACTGCTTTCTGCAATCATTTTTTCTTGTATGTCTTACCTTGTTCATTGCTAATAATCAACAGTAACTTAGTTGTTGCAAAATTAAAACCCGATTTAAACTCTTGAATTTTAGGGCACGTGTCTTTCTGATTCTTTTTAATTACTATTGAAGAGTGCTGGAGTAAGGTACATGAGCATTGCATTTAGAATAGGATTAATACTTTAGGTGATTTATCATTTTGAGTGTTATCTTATTTTGAATATATTACACACTTGCACAAAATTGACTTTAAGGGCAAATTCCAATAAACAAGATAAGGTGTGAAAGTCATTACCCTCTCTTAGCCCAAAAATCATCTTCAAGAGCACTCACAATCCTAAGCCTAAACTTAAATTTGATAGATGTTGGCTGATTTGTCTACAATTCTGCATCATCATATCATATTTTCCTTCTCTGTTATGAATAAAACATCGCTTCTGAACGGCGTTTTGGTCTATTTTGTAGATAATCTAGAGTTTAAGGGCAAAGTCAGAATAAAAGCCTAATTAAACCTAATTTCGGGTAATTAAATCATATTTCTTGGAGACCAAGCTAGAGAGATTTTAGAAGATACATTGAATCTAGAAATTGAGGATGAATTTGGAGAAATACAAGTCAAAATTATCAAGCACCAGAAATTCATAGAAGCTTCTAGAAGCGAGATGGACCAACTGGCAAAAGATCAGGGACTGGATTCCTGATATTATAGTGTTTCCTCCGGCTTGCTGTGGCAAAATCAGTGCCCCATTCCTCGATTTTTTACGGTGGCTTCGTCTCATCATCCAGAGTCTGTATTTGCCTATAAATACTGCATTTGAGGGCCAGAAACGAGGTTGGAGAGCTGTAAGCTAGGGGTTTCTCTTTATTAGTATAGTGTAGTTCTTCTTATTCTTCTTTTGTATTTTTATATTTTTTTTAGATCATGTATTAGGGTAGAGTTGATTCAGGAGAGAGAGAGAGAGAGATTGATGTAATAGAGAGTGATAATCTATGAAAACTTCCTCCTTTGTTTTCCATGATTTTTTTTCAACCGCTAACATGACTACTAGCTGAGTTTCTCTCATGGCGATCTAACTACTAACTACTAATCATCTAACCCCTTACTTGATAATCCACATAAATCTAATAGCCTCTACAAGGCCTTGCTCTTGCAAGAGCCATTGATGGCTCATGATGATGGGTCCAACATCTAACTTGCTAACTTAATAACAAGCTAACTCTCTTAATTCATGCTTGCCTCTAATAGTTTTGATGATTTAATATTTGCTTTAGCTTGCTCTAGATACAAGTTTGGATGTGAAGAACAATCTCATGTACCATGCTTTGAATCATCTTTTGAAGAAGCCAAGAATTAGTGATGGGTAAGGAGCCATGCGAGGCAACAATCACTAAGAGGTTAGCATGATTAGTGGAGTACTTAATAGTTAGATATCCATGAACTTTTCTCTTTTACTTTGTTTTAAAAACCGATTTCAAAACCCTTTTATCATTTTCTTATCTATGTTTTCATCACCTTCTTAGTTCACCATTATTTTCATCTTTTTCACCACAAGTTCTTCTCTTTCTCATTTTTCAAATCACTTCATCACACTTTTCACTTTGTGTTTTATTTTACTTCTTTCTTGTTTTACTTCATTATTACTTTCTTGTTTTTCCTTCACCGATTCCAAAATCACTTCTTACTGTTTTCACTTAGTCGATTTCATCACCTTCTCCATCTATCACTTCTAGTCTTCTTTCTTTTTCTTTTCTCTTTCTTTAACAAAGAATAACTTGTTAACAACCAATGTGAATACCCCATTAATGCTTCTATCGCCTCCCGTCCCTGTAAATTCGACCCATATAGCCTATATCTGATAATGGAAGAATCGAGGAAGCCAATGTAAACATACTTTCACAGATTTTTTAAAATACACGTTTTCATGCGTGGTTCCCCTCCAATCAAATTTTGGCGCCATTACTAGGGATGGGAACGATTTTGATTTTATGTTTTTGTTAACATTCTCTTCCTGTTTTGGTGTGCAGGTCAATTTTTACAGAAACTAAGTATTGTAGGAGTCTAAATTTGCTTGCATCTCCCTGCTCTAGAAAGCAGGGACCCTGCTTCCATATTATTGCCGCGCCTAGGGTTATTTGCCGGGCAAACGTGGCACATGTCAGGCCCTGCACTCCATCTTTTGCAGGGTTCTTTGAATATGCATATATCTATGTTATTTGCTACTAGTTTTCAGCTTTGATTGACTGTTCACTATAATAATAAATAACAAAAACAATAAATTGGACATATTAATATGGTTTAGACATTTGCATCATAGGCACGTGTCAAATTTCATTCCAATATACTGTATTTTATTCTGTTGTTGTGATCTGGACTGAGATGTACATATTGCATTGCATATAGTGTAGGACAAACATGTGGGTAATTTACTCGCTTTGTTTGTTATTCTTTTCTATATTGCACAATTGCATGAACTGAACTTAAAGGCATAACCCGATACAACATAAGGTGGGGAAGTCATTACCCTCCCTTAGCCAAGAACCACCTTCCCACTCACACAACCAAGTCTAAATAAAAATTGATAGACATTGGCCCTAGGGACATCTCAGGTTCATTAAGAGATTAACATCGGGAGGAAGTTATTAGTATGAAACTCTTGCCAAATAGGTGTCTAAGGTTGGGGATTAAGAGGTTAAGCTTAAAGATTCAGTGGTTTGGCATAATGAAGGCATGTTGCTTAAGCACGGATACCTCCCACTATATTTTGCCCCTACCTGGCCGATTAACTCGTGGTCAGTTACTGCAATATCTCTCTCCTGGACAGTTGATTGGGGGAAAAACCACGCACGAAAATTGTATGTTTTAAAATTAAGATTTAAAGTGTGTGTGCTTTGGCTTCCTCGATACTTCAGTTATAGCATAGAGGCTAAAATGAGTCGAATGTACAAGGACAGGAGGCGATAGAAGCTTTACCGGTTGATTCACATATGTGTTAAAAGTTCTTCAATGTTTGAAAGAATAAAAAAAAGGAAAGCAAATAATGGAAAAGAGAAGTACAGTGAAACACGAAGAAGTGGGAAACATAGAAAAAAAGATATTTGTGATTTTTGATATTTCTAAAACAAAGTGAAAAAGAAAGAAAACTCATGGCTTCAACTACTAATGGCTCCACTAACCATGATAATCTCTTAGTGATAGTTGCCTCACATGTATCATTGGCCATCACTAGTCCTTGGTTCAAGAGCGTTTCAAAGTATGACCCATACGATAACTTTCACATCCTAACTCAACAAAACAAGTGCAAGCTATACTTAAACCATCAAAACTAAACAAGAGTAAGCATGGAATAAAGTAATGTTAGCTTATTAGAGAGTTAGGATGTTAGAGTATTAGATCCATCATCATGAGCCATCGATGGCTCTGCAAGAGCAAGGCCAAGTAGAGGCTATTAGATTCATGTGGATTATCAAATAAGAAGTTAGAAAGTTAGTGGTTAGTAGTTAGTTGCCATGAGAGAAAATTAGCTAAACATGTAAAGAGTTAGAGAGAAGAAAATCAATAGAGATAAAGAGGGAACCTTTCATAGACTGTCACCTTCCATTACAAGAACCATTGCTTTCATCCTATGTATTACTCTCTTTCCTATTACAAGATCTAAAACAAATGAAAAATATAAAGAGGGAGAAGAAGAAGAACTAACCTAAACTACCCTAAACTACCCTAAACTACAATATAGAATGAACACTACACTACTCTTTGTATATCCTCAACTGAAGAACCCCAGGGGGGTATATATAGGCACCAGGGGAAAGGGGGCCAGGGGGACAACCCCTGCCCCAAAGTACAGGTGCTGCTGTGCCCATACGGCGTCGCGTTTCCGCGGCTCTTCTAGAGCTACGCGCGCGGCGCCTGCTGCCGCGCGCTGTCCTGTCTATCCCTTGTCAGTTGCAGGTCCCGGTTTCTGGTTTTGGGCCCCTGGTTTTGACGAATCAGTTCTCCAAATCAATGGCTATATCATAGGCCTTTAATCACTCATTAAATGGTGATTTAGGATCTTCTTCTTCATTGCACACCGTGGACCTAGAAACATACAAGAGATGTATTATTAGCAGAATTTAATATGAAATAAATGTGAAGATATTGTATGAAATATGCAGTTTTAGAGACTAATCAACAGTCGACTAGTTAGGAGTCGTCTACGTCTAGGTCAACCCTAGTATAGGCTTGTTTTGATTTTTTTTTCTTTTGTTTGTTTATTTGCTTTTTCCTTTTTGCATGTATTTGTTTGTGAAATGAATTTCAACAATAATTCTTTCAATCCTAAAATGAAACTATATTTCACCCCAACCTTATTTGACTCCAATAAATTCAACCTGGTTTTACACAACAAGGACAAATTAGATAAGCTGGATTAGATGTATTCATCTCAATATAACTCATACCTCCAATCTTATGACAAAAATTTTAAAATAATTTCAACTCTTCACAAAGTCGATGGGGATTAACCTCTACCAGGTTTAATTTTCAACTACCTTGTCTATAATTTTCATAATATTTATTTTTCTATTTTGCTTTCTATACTCCTTTTCCTGACTACCAATAGAAGAAAATTTTAAGTTAGAAAAGAGTCTAGAGTCTTAGAAGCAATGGTTGAGTCGCAACAACAATGTCCAAATGTGCTCGACTTACAATCTTTCCAACACCAAGCTTTATATACTCCTTTTCTACAAGACCCAATTGAGGAAAAATCTGAATTAGAAAAAGTATGGAAGCCGTACAAGCCATGCTTGAGTCCCAACAAAATAAGCTCAACTTACAATCTTCACAGTCTTTTCGCATCATGCTTTATATACTCCTTTTTTACAACAATGCATAGAAGAAAAATCTGAGTTAGAGAAGAGTATAGAAGCCATACGGAGGCTGAGCGACAGTTTTAAAACATATCGGCCTCCCGAATTCCACAATATTTTCAAGATTCATACTCAGTCCCACCTCTTCAAAATAAACAACCATTAGTCTTGAACATGAGTATGAACCTGTTGTATGAGTCCGAGCAACAATCTCACAATATTTTGGACTCACCATGTCAACCGAATCTTTAAGATTCATACCCATCTTTTCCAGTCCCACCTATTCAAAATGAAAAACCATCAATCCTGAAAATGAGTTTGGAACTCTTGCATGAGGCCGAGCAATAATCTCAAAATATGTTGGACTCACTATTTTTTTAGAAAAGCTTCCCATACTTTTTTTTCCAGAACACCCAAATACAAAAAAGTTTGTCTTGGAAAAGAGTATGGAAGTCTTGTGTGAATTCGAGCAATAATCTCAAAATTGATGGACTCACGATTTCACCATAGATTTCAAAACCAACACCCAACTCCCCTTTTCAAGAAGAACAAATTGCACAGAATATAGGAAATATGATTTAGACTCGAAATTCTATTACCTGGCCTATCAGTAGGTTAGACTTAATAACGAGTGAATTGGTCAATGATTATAGGAATGAGAAAATTCTCTCTTATCAACCTTGAATCAATCCTTGTATCTCTAACTCTATCGATTGGACCCAGGAAACATATTATTTTGGAAACTAAGATTTAATTTCAGCATTCCCATTTGAACTTGACCAAACTCTAAGTTTTAAGAACCAAATTGACATTTTGGCAAGTTATCCCTTTCCTGAAATTGAACTTGAGCATGAATATGATCCTGAACCTCAACTTGGTAATTTAATTCCACTTCTTGACTTAATATGGACTTCAATATCTTTACTTGATTTTAATCATTTTTTCGAGTCAGCTCATCGTGAAATTGAAACACTTATCTTTCAGATCAACATATTGAACTTGAACAATATCATACTTTTGAAAGTCATATTGACAAATTGGCAAGCTCTCATTTTCATGAAATTGAATTCAATCAGGAATGTGACTCAGATTCTCAATTTTGTGATCCAGTTCAAAATTCTATATCAATATGGACTCTTGTTTTGTTACCCAATTTGAGCAATATTTTAGAGTCAGTTTTGATTCTAATATCTATCATTCTTAAATTATAATCACCAATTTTGCAAAGTAACAATTCATTGTGGGGAAATGAATATGAATTTGAGTTTCAACTTCTTGATTTGGACCCACTTCCTGAACAATTTTGACTCTTGAATCTTTACTTGATTTCAGTCAATTTTCTGAGTCGGTATTAGTTCCTGTATTTTCTTAGCCCAAATCAATTATTCCATCTTCTCACATTTCATTCTGAGATAAAGGTGCTGAAAATAATGACTCTGAAATTATTTTTAAAAATTTGAAAATTAGATGGGATAAAATTTCTAATAAGAATTATCCATGTATACATCATAATAGTGGGTTATATTAGAGAGGTCATTAGTGGATTCCTGCGAACTCTGCATTCTTTCGATTGGGCCGCATTTTATGCCCCAATCTGTCCTCCACCAGAATCACCACCCTGAGGTGAATTCTCCTTCCCCCTGTATTTTCAAGCATATATATATTCATGATGCATTGAGGACAATGCATGAGATAAGTGTGAGGAGGGTCTACTAACGTAGAGGTTTTAGATTTTCTTTCGTTTTGACTTCTTTTAGGATATTTTGGATGTTACCTTTTGTATAGAACTTTTCCTTTCTTTAAAATCATTTCAAAACAAGAGAAATAGTTTTGATCTAGTTTTAAGAAAAATAAGTTGATCTTAAAAACGAAGAAAAGCTCAATTATGACATCTTAAACCTAGTCGAAATAATGGATCTTATTCAAAATTATAGGTTAAGTAAGATAGATTGGAAAGATAATTTAATCTTGAATTTTTTGTCAACAAGAGAATGCACTTCATTGTTACACATTTTTGAAATGGAAACAAATACCTAAAATGCATAAAGCAAAAATAAATAAAAAGAAAAAATATATTGTATATATGAATAGAAAACACTTATTAAAGCTTGATAACTATGCCTCAAGAAGCATGATTATTCACGCCTAACGGTGGTCAAAAGAAATAAATAATCCCCCTAAGTTTTGTGGCGTTGTTTACTCGAGTCCTTAAGCTCGAGAGATGTTTTCTCATCTGGTGCCCTAAGATCCTCTGATTTGAGAGTCATCGACTAAAAGCTCACGACCCCGGTAAACTAGAAAGCCTAAGAAAGCTAAGGGAAGAAAAAAGAAGAAAAATATATGTATATAAATGAATAAATGGCTTGATGGTTAGAGTTGAAATCCAAAAAATCTACACTATCACAAAGTGCATGTTGTTTTCCATTATGTTTGCAAAGGGGGAAAACTTACAAAAAAGGTTTGAGGAGCTAAATTACAAGTATTCTTAAAAAGATTACAAGTAGATCTCCTCAGAGATTCTGGAGAAGTGTGCCGATAGGAGTCTGGTCAGTGCGCGACCACTTTGTCCCTTTGACGATGCGAGCGATGAGATTCCCTTCTTGCCTGGTTCGGGGAATCATAGAATAGAAGGTTCGTAGAACCCTCTTGCTGCTTCTCAAAATCGCCTTCAATAAGGAATTCCTTCTCGCCTGGTTCCGGAGATTCCTTGAGAAGAAGGACGATGTTAGGGTATCAACACCCTGGCTAGAGAAAGCAATTCTCTAAAAGGTCTCTGAATTCGAGAGCGCACGGTGCGTTGTGAAGAAGCCTCTGCTTGTGGAGCTCTTCTGCGCGTCTGTATGCGCCTCTATATATGTATATATATATATATCCTTGTGCCCCTGGTGGGCTATTTATAGGGAGAGGAAGGGTATAATCGTCCCTTGAAAATATGGAAACAGATTGAATCGAATCTGTTTGAATCCGGAAAGTAGCCTTGCTGCGAGGCTAGGATCAGCTTCTGCGAAGCTAGAATTGGCAGGTCGGTTGACCTTCTTGATCTTTTCCATATCGTTGGAGGATTTCCCCTGATCTTCTTACTCGTTTTAGAAGAGTCAAGAGATTGTGGCAATTAACTGCCAAATTTGATCTCTGATTTGATCTTAATTGGATTTGATCTGATTGGATCCGATCTCATCCGGAGATTTGATTGGTCAAAGGTTGACCATAGAGACCAATAGGGGAGCTGTCCGCATTGAGCTCGTAGCGGAGCTAGAGAAGCAGCTTCTGGCGAAGTCCGAAAGAAATCCTTTGGCGGAGCTGGAAGTATTCTGTGGCGAAGTTTGCGAGTTGGCTTCTTGGCGAGGCTTTGGATGGCTTTAAGGCGAAGTCGAGTGATACTAGCCTCTCAAGCGAGGCTATCCCTTTGGGCTCATGTAATGCTAAGTGCTAGCATCTTAGACCTGCTGAGGTCTGTTCAGAAACAATCCGGGTTCACTGTCTGCTTACTGGATCAGTGGAGTCCAAGTTGCTTCCCTGTCCCTCGGGGATGGGTGAAAAACTGGTCTTCAGCTCGTCTGTCACTTGTCTTTTGTAAATTTCAACAAGTTTAGACATTGTTCGGACCAATAAGAATCTTGTCTTTTTTAAGTGTCAGCAAGACCCCCTTCAAAGTTTTCGAGAGTCTGCAATGGCTCAGACTTTGAAATACTTTGAACTGCTTTGATTGGTGGTGTGTGGAGTATGAACGTCGCCATGATGGTTGAGTTCAGCTTCGCTTTAAATCCTGCTTTGGGATGTAGATTCGCCGAGGAATCATGTAGACTCGCATCTGGGTAGCTTCGCAGCTAGATAAGTTCGCTCTGGAACATCTGTCGCTTTCCCGAGACCAACTGTCGTGGGCCGGTTATGAGGAGGATTACTCCTTTCTTCGTGCTGATCGAGGGAGATATTCTCCGATTTGCACGTTTCCAAGGGAGGATATTCCCTTTCTTCAAGGCGCAATAAGTGCCTTTTATGAGGGAGACGTTTTCTCCTTCGTACGGTTCCAAGGGAAGCCGTCCATTTTCTCAAGGCGTAATAAATGCCTTAAATGCGCTCGTGCTTCCACGCTTGAGGCGGCAGCGCTCAGGCCATGGGGCCTATAAATAGGACACTTGAGGTCCTCTGAAGAGAAGTGTTTTGCCTCTCTTCCCTTCTCTTGGTTTGAAAGAGATACTCAGATCTCTGAACTAGTGAGAATGCCCACTCTGGTCATTATCCAGCCAAGGACTAGTAAGTCTTGATCATTCAATGACTTCACCGATTTTAGGGAATTCATCTCCCTTAATTCAGCTTTAACAGCTGCTTTAGGGATTAACTTCCCTTGTTCTCCATTCAACTGATCTGCGGAGAAGGATTTTGGCATAGCTTCCCAGTGAAGCCATCATCTTGACTTGATCAAAGGAAGATCACCGCACATTAAGTCCGCAGCACAGGCAGAACTTGGGACTTGGTCTCTTCAATAGTTGAGCCAGTCTTGCCATATAGGCGGAGCTTGGACTTGGCGTTTGCTGAGCCAGCCCATCAGTGCTGTGCAGGCGAGGCTTGTCCTCTGCTTTTACTGAAATTGGATTGCTTTGACCCAAAAGATTCTGATTTGCAGTTTTTTCTGTGCTTAACTGCTAATCTGTTCTGATTTGCCTTGCAGTGGGCTATGCTCGCCGATCTTGTATCTTGATGAAAGAGACCGAAAAGTTGCCTTATGCTTCCCCGGTTGAAGCTTTACTTTTAAGCAGGAGGAACAACTTGGGGCGACGGGTGCGTGTCCCAGAGGCTGTTGGCAGCCTTTTATCCGAGATGATTCGTTCTGAGGTGAGGCTGGTAGCCGCTTTGTCGGAGATGATCTGCTTCGAGATAGTGGGCGTTGCCTGTGGGATCGCTGGCATCATTGCCAACTTTCAACTTTGGTGGCCTTTAGGGGCGATCCACTTCGGGAAAGCGGGCACCACACCCGTTAGATCACTGGTATCACTGCCGATTCCCATTATACGTGATCTATCGTGTTGGCGGCGATAGGTTTCTATTGCCAGGCTTCAACAAAAATGACCTGGCAAGATCTGCCATTTTGTGGAGAATAATGACCGTGTCCTTGAGGCACCACTGATTACGGCCTTATGCAGGAGGAAGGCCTTCTTTGTCCAGTCGGTTTGACTTAGAAGCGGGTAAAACCACTTGTATGCTTTTTGCGCAAATGACCCTGTCGAGCCACTGAATGTGTTGTATGAAACACAGCCTTGATGTAATATCAATGTACCCTACCTTTTTAAATCAATGAAAGTTCATCTCTTGGTTATCTGATCTTTGCTTGCTTTCATTGAAAGTTTGGCCATAGCAGGGCTAAACTGTATGTGGAGTTAAGGACATAGTCCTTTCTTTAAATGAACTTTGCGAAACTGGCACGTCCCGCGAACAGCGCCTTTTTAAGGGGCTAAGATAAGCCTTTCGGCGAAGTCCCTGAAGGATTGTGCGAAGCCCGCATTTTAAACCAGGGCGAAGTTAACCCTTAGTGGAATCGAAGCAACGCTTCTCGGGAAGGCGCTTCGGGTGGCGTTTCAAATTAATTCAAAACGGCGGCGTACGCCCTTTTCGAGGCCTCATTTCAGGCGCTGATTGGCCTATAAAAGCCCGATCGGGCTGAGCAGGAAAAGATCTCCTTTTTTCAGAGAAATTTCTTGACTTTCCCTCTTCCTCTTCCTTCTTCGTTCAGAGAACTCTGAGAACTCTTGCAGCTCTTCAATGGCGCCTAAAAGACGAGCGGGAAAAGAAGTGGCGACTTCTGCAGCGGAGGGTCCTCCTCCTTCGGTCATCGAGCGACCAGTCACCGGTAAGGGATTTCCTATCTGATTAGAGATCGTGGTCTCTCTCCTTTGGAGCCGACATTTGGCTATTAGGACGATCGAATATGATCTGTCCTCATTAGGGAACTCGTTTCCCTGAACCTCCCTATTCTCCTTGCACAAGGGAATTAAGAACCGAACAGTTCTTCTTTAGGCTTGCGTACGAAGCCATTACTCGAGCAGTCTCCATCCTGTTGAGGAACAGGATATAGGTCTGTTCCTTCAGTCATGGCCACGAAGGGTGACTTTTGACCATGATGCCCTCTTGGTGACGTCAGCCCTTAGGGCTATACCACTTCCTGCTTAAGTGAAGTTGATACTTTGGACGTTTTCTGCAAAAATGCAGTTTTATCCGCGAGGTCAAGCTTCATCGAAGCTATCGCCTTGCTGGCCTTGCTCGCTGAGCGAGGCTATGCCTTAGTGAATTTTTATGTCTTCGTATCCACTTGATTGTTGAACTAATAATAGTTCATTCTGTCTTTGCAGTGCATTACACTTCCGGTCTCTTGAACAGTCTGTTCGGGCTAACCAGTCGAGCAGATGGTAGCATCAGCCTGCAATTCCATGGACAGGCTTCTTTGTTCAGTGAGCGGAGCTCCCTCGTCCGGGATACACTCATCCAAGGCGGTCATCCGCAGACCACGCGGAGTATCTTGACCACGGCTCCTCTTGAGGATGTTGACCGTCGGACTTACAGAAAGCCCGACTTCATGTTCGGGGATGCCGCACCCGATCCCGATCGCCAATTAAAGGCAGGCGAAGGACAATGGATCTTCCAATTGGATGGCGAGAAGTTTTACCTTCCGTCCACTAAGCGGCACTTTCCCTTATCTTCTTTCGTGAATGTGACTCAGGCTCGGAAGATGGCGTGGGGCGTGAGCCGAAGCGTCGAATCCGTCAATGTTGGGAGATTGACCTTTCAGTCCGGCTATTCGAGGGCGGGCCCTCCCCATAGCATAATGGGGCTATACCCTGGGAAGGTATCGCGGGAACTTCTAGTGGGAGAGAACCCGGCTGTGGCGCAGACCTTTGGCACTCAGTTCTGCGCAGTTGACGGGAACTACCCTGCCACTGACTTCAGGGCTCCCGGTTGGGTTGATCCTCCTAAGACATGGTGGGCGGAGTTGACCAACTATATCCTCGCTCACTTCGAGGAGGACTTGGAGGGGTTGAACCTCTATGAGGCCGTCAGGGCGACCTGCTACGGCATTGAGATGAAGGTGGCGTGCTTCTATGCCATCCTTGAGTTGTACTGTCCGGCTTCGGGAACCTTCTTCACCCCGGTTGGCGAGCTGGGCATGGCTTTGCATGAGATGTGGGAAATCTCTGCTTTGCCTTTCGGGTCTCTTCCATACGAAGAGTACTTTCCCTGTGAGGCAGAGTTGGCTCTCCTGGAGAAGCAGGAGCCTGCTTTGCTCGAGACTTATCGGGAGTTGATGTGCCACTTGCATATTTGTTCCAGCATCCACGGTGGTGGCAAGGGTAGCTGAAGAGCTGGGGAAGTTACCTGTTCCCAGACATGAAGAATGCTCCTGAAGCAGCTCATCGCGGAGTTGCTGATGGCGATATTGTTGAACGGATGGAGATGTGTCTCCAAAGGGATATCGTCGTAACAGAAGACGCTGGTCCCTATGAGAAGGGTGATACCCTTCGGAGCTTTCACCGTCAGGCCCGTTGGCCTATGTCTCGAAAGGCGCTGCTGGCCGGTTTCTTAATCGTTTGGTTAAAGAAGTGTGTTGTGCCTTCTTCCTCGGGTGACATCGTCCACCCGAATGTTCTGCTACCCGCCGTTCGCTTGGCCCATGGCCACCGTCTGGGTCTTCTCCCGGCCATGGTGTGCTGTATTCAAAGAGGCCTTCGCGCATTAACGGAGGCTTTCTGCAGGCCACCGGCGTCGAGGCGTGGGAAGAGTGCTATCCTGCCTTGTGATGGACCCAATCCTAGGGTGGGTCTGCCATACACCTACTTGATGGCGTGGTTCGCCTTACACTGCCCTACTTTGATTGGAGCTGGGGAGGACCCTCCGCAGGGTGTTCGAACGGCGCTTCTCCGCCGATTCGAAGGCTGTTCTTGGATGAAAGCCTACGTGGCCGAGGCCTGTAAGTTAGTGCGTCGTCATGATGGTTATAGCCTGTTCCGTTGTTTTCCTCGTATTCGGGGTGCATGATACAACGAGGAATTCCGAGATACGGAGTCGGCGCGGTCTCCCATGAGTCGGGGCGTTTTCGAGTGGCTGGTCAGCATCCGGCCCTCGCACTTGCTGTACAGGAGTGGGGATACCTGCTACCTGGAACCCTATGTTCCAAGTCGGTTCGCCCGCCAGTTCGGGTACGACCAGCTGTATGTAGGCAACCCCAATTCGGACCTGGCTTTCATGGGGAGTCTTATTGATGGGGCCCGTGCCTGGCGGCTCTTTACTGCGGATGGCACTGGGGCGTGGCTACGCACGCCGCTGCAGGATCCCGGCCTCTCGACGACCCTGTGCTTTTGCCAGTGGTACGCGGCTTCCAACTCCACACCTCCTGGATTTAACGCCAACAGTTCGGGTATGAAGTTAATCTCTCAGCGAATGAAGCAGAAGGCCTCTGAGAAAAAGGAAGGCAAACAGGTTCGTGTCCCCGGCTTGGAGGAGTTCATCGCTGTGGATGACAGCGAGGCTTCTGATGCAGGGAGTCCTCGCTTCGAGGCGGGGGCTGGAGCTGATACTCATGCGGCTGGCTCTGGTGTGGTGGGGACATCTTCCCCATGACGTGCGGGAGAAGTGGAAGAAGAGGATTCTGACGTCCACTTCAAGAGAAAGCGGGCGGGTAGCTCTCGTAGGAAATCATTGGCGAAGAAGCCCCGTCGCCAAGCTCCTACAATTGTCGTAGAGGGTTACCCCTCTACAGCGAATCCTCCTGCTGCCCCATTAGCAGCTGAACCGTCGGTTGCTGAACCAACTAGTGATGAATTCGCTCCAGGTCTGGGTAAGGTTAACCTTGTTCATATAACACGCCTTTTTGTGCGTTCTCATTGACTTATTATCAATCCTTTTTGATTGTAGGAGCTGAGGTAGCTGGAGAACAAGGGGAACATTATGATCCCCTATTCACTTATGGAGCTGAAGCTGGTTCCTGTGCCCTTCCGGAGGAGTCCGGGAGTGGCGCGGCTGATGTTGGTCCTTCAGGCATTGGGACTTCTAAAGGAAGTCCTGAGGCATCGAGCTCTATCGGGTGGTCCACAGGATACTCGGCAAGTGAAAGCGAGCCGGCTATTCGTGTTGATTCTGCCAAAAAATTTTCCGATGGAGCCTCTGGAGACTGGTGCGGCCGACGAGATGTTCGAGGCAACATCATCCTTTGGTATTATCCTAACCTCTTGGCTTCTTCTGCATGTAGTGTCCCGACTAACCGCAGTCTTGTTACAGGTGTTCGGCCTCAAGATGCATCAGCTTCAAGGGAGCCGGTAGATCTCCCCGAAGGGTCAAGGGGTGACATGAGCGCTCCGGCCACGGCGGATGCTGCTGTGTTGGACGCGCTGTATGGCGACCTGCCTTCTTATCAGCCCAAATCAGCTGAAGGACCAGAGGTTGAAGGGGCGGCAATCCCGGAGGTATCCTCACTCCCAATCACATCAACGAGTGAGGTGCCGACTGTTTTGTCGAGTGCGGCACTGAGGGTGATCGCAAGCCCTACTTCTCCAACCCTGGTGGTTGAGCCTGCTGCTCAAGAGGTGGTTGCCAGTCCTACCTCCGCGGTGGCTGGCGTGCTGGTTTCGATGAGGACTCCGCCGAGATCGCCTTCGGCTAGTCCTGTTGCTGTCAGTGTTCCCGCTGCTTCTTCTGCGACGGCGTCGACCAGGCTGGTGGACTATTCTGAGGTTGCCTCCCTGCCAGAAATGGCTGAGGCCGAGAATGATTACATAGGTGACCTGGTCGATAGCTTTTATAGAAGCTTGGAGCGAACTATCGACCTAGTTTTGAAGGGCTCACCTGTACCATTCTCAAAGCTGAAGGTGGTCCTCTCCCGTGACATTGAGAGCATTCGGGACTTTGAGGGGTATCATCAGGCTGCTGCTTTAGAACTCCTGGTAGATGAACTTGAGAAGGCTGTAGAGGAGTTGCGCCGTCTCTATCGCTCAGACCTGGCGTCCTTAGCTGATGAGCGGCTCGCCTGTCTTGTTGCCCGAAAGCACGAGGCCCGGCTTGCTGCTCAAGAGGCTGCTAAGGCCGTCTCTTCTGATTTGGAATCCTTGGAAACAAGGCAAGCGGAGTTTGGAAGTGCAATTGACGCCTCCACTAGTGCTCTTCTTGGCGCTGAGGATAAGATTGCGAAGGCTGAGGAAATGATCAGGAAAGCAAATCTCCTCTTATCCAAGGCCATACCGGTGCGTCTTGAGGAAACTGCGCGGCTTGAACAACTCAAAGCTCAGAGTGAGGAGCTTGCGCGGCAGGAGCTGTCACAGAGGGCAACTTTGGCGGAAGTTGAAGTTCGTCTGGCCCAGGCGGTGGACTTTGATGAGGCTGAGCTGAGGTCACAAGCGCTTGCCCAGGCTGCTGATGACAGGAAGACGAGGCTAAACGCCCTCGGAGAGCGGCTCAGATCGTACAGTGTACGCTTGTAGGTCATTGTATACGTGCCTCCATGTGTCCCCATCTTTTGGAATTAATGGAAATTCTTTCTTTTGTTTTGGCTTCTGTCGAATCTCCAATCTTGTTCTTGCTTGAGGACGTAATCTTTAAGACGTGGCTACCGTTGGTTCAGAGGTCGCAATGACATAACCGATTAAGACGTCAGCAATCTCGAGGTTAGCCCTTTGCGGGGCTGAAGGGGAGATACTTGCCTTTTGTAAATGTCAGCAAGCATCGGTGAGTCCTGTCTTTTGTAAGTGTCAACAGGCTCAAAGTTGAGACTTAGCTGTCCGCTGGTTCAGAGGTCGCAATGACATAACCGGTTGGGACGCTACTAAGCTCAATGGTAGATGAAACTTGGCTATCTGCCAGTTCAGAGGTCGCAATGACATAACTGGTTGAGAAGCCACCAAGCTTCAAAATAGGTGATACTCGTCTTTTGTAAATGTCAACGAGCATCGAGACCTGTCTTTTGTAAATGTCAACAGGGCTCGGAATTGAGACTTAGCTGTCTGCTGGTTCAGAGGTCGCAATGACATAACCAATTGAGACGCCACCAAGCTCAAGGAAGGTGATACTTATCTTTTGTAAATGTCAATAAGTATCGAGGCCTGTCTTTTGTAAAATGTCAACAGGGCTCGGAATTGAGACTTAGTTGTCTGCTGGTTCAGAGGTCGCAATAACATAACCGGATGAGACGCCACCAAGCTTCAAAAATTGGTGATACTCGTCTTTTGTAAATGTCAACGAGTATCGAGACCTGTCTTTTGTAAATATCAACAGGGCTCGGAATTGAGACTTAGTTGTCTGCTGGTTCAGAGGTCGCAATGACATAACCGGATGAGACGCCACCAAGCTTCAAAGAAGGTGATACTTATCTTTTGTAAATGTCAATAAGTATCGAGGCCTGTCTTTTGTAAATGTCAACAGGGCTCGGGGTTGAGACTTGTCTTTTGTAAATGTCAACAAGCTCGAAATTAAGATTTGGCTGTCTGCTGGTTCAGAGGTCGCGATGACATAACCAATTGAGACGTCACCAAGCTCAAAAATGGTGATACTTTTCTTTTGTAAATGTCAATAAGTATCGAGTTTGTAGTGGAATTTGGGAGAAGTCTTGTTTTCACGGGAAGAAATGAGGGAATCACTGTCATAGGTTTAATGTTAACGTAACAGCGAAATGTATATGTGGTCTTACCATTCTATGGATGAGAATTGGTAAGTGACTTTGGAGGTCTCGTTCTCACGAGGAGAAATGAGGGGACTGCTGTCATAGGTTTAATGTTAACATAACAGCGGAATATATGTGGCCTTACCATTCTATGGATGAGAATTGGTAAGTGATTTTGGAGAGGGAATCAAATGGGAACTGGTCCCTTAGGATTTTTAGCAAATCCCCAGCTGTCAACGGGTTTGATATGCCTTTACCAACTAGCGTTTGAATTGGGCTAGCCATGCTTTTTCCCTCAGCATGATGAGTTGTCGAGGACTTATGTTGGGCTTACAGGCCAACATTTTCCTCTATCCTTAATCGTTAAGGATATTGGATTATCGGGTTAATGTCTGCATAACCCTGACTCTCCTTTAGGATAACT
Organism: Agave tequilana; assembly: GCA_038442645.1. NCBI lineage: Eukaryota > Viridiplantae > Streptophyta > Magnoliopsida > Asparagales > Asparagaceae > Agave > Agave tequilana. The sequence goes on along the minus strand of JAVJIF010005709.1, from coordinate 120,711 downwards.
AGTGCACGGCCAGGTTCCTGTCGGTTTATGGCTATATAACCTCACTTGGAGGAAGAGAAAGGCTCTCTTTGTGTGTGCTTCGGGCACGGAGATCTTGATCAGAGGTGTAGTGTTAACTTGATCAAGAGAAGGATCCTTGATTAAGGATAATACTTCTTTAAGAACTTGCCATTGATCGGCATCATGAGTAGGTCGCCCTCTGAAGTCATAAGGCGGTATGCTCCGTTTGAATAGACTGTTTCTATTACAAACGGTCCTTCCTATTTAGGCTGAAATTTGCCTTTGGTCTTGTACGTCATAATCATCGGTCGTCTGACGGCTAAGACCAGGTCTCCTTTCTGGAAGACTCTATGTTTGACCTTCTTATTGAAGGCTTTTGAGATCCGAGCTTGATATAGCTCGATATGCTGCTGAGCTTGTAGTCGCTTTTCATCCAAAGCTTCGAGCTCTTGAAGGCGTAGGCGATCATTGTCCTCTGATGTGGTTTTAGTAATCAGAGCTACACGCAACGATGGCATCTGGATTTCCAATGGGAGGACTGCTTCGCACCCATATACCAGGGAAAAAGGCGTATTGCCTATCGGAGTCCGCACCGTGGTTCGGTAGGCCCAAAGACATTCACCGAGCTTTTCATCCCAATCTCGCTTATTCGAGGAGACGAATTTCTTGAGCAGCTTGATGATTGTTTTGTTGAATGCTTCCGCCAAGCCATTGGCGGCAGGATTATAGGCAGTTGAAGCTACATTCTGAATTCGGTATTTATCGCAGAACCGATAGAATACTTGGCTTATGAATTGGGGACCGTTGTCGTGGATGATCCGCCTAGGTACACCAAATCGATGGATGACGTGGTGCTTGATAAAGTGAACCACATTGGAGGTTTTGACTTCAACCAGTGGTATAGCCTCCGCCCATTTTGAAAAGTAGTCGGTTATTGCTACGATAAACCGGTGACCTTTTGTCGAAGAAGGGCTGATTGGCCCTACGACATCTATTCCCCATGCTTCAAATGGCCATGAAGCAACAGTCGGGTGGAGCAGCTCCGGAGGCTGGTGTATGAAGTCCGCATGAATCTGACATGCTTTACACCTTCGTGCATATTAGATGGCGTCGGCTATCATAGTTGGCCAATAGTATCCCAGCCTATGCAACCTGTCTTTAAGCTTTGGTCCTGGCTGATGAGCTCCGCAAATGCCGTCGTGCGCTTCTTGGAGCGCTTCCTGTGCCTCTGAATTGGAAAGGCAACGGAGGAGGACACCATCATATGAACGACGGTAAAGTGTCTTCAGAGTCAGATCGTAATAGAACCGGAGAGACCTTCGTCTGATGGACGCCGCTTCGTTAGGATCGTCTGGCAGCAGACCGTGCAAAGCATAGTCAATGAGAGGAAAGCGCCAGTCTCTTGGTTCAAGATCCGTGGAGACATTATAGACTTCTCGAGTTCTTAGCATGTGCTTGGAGCATACAAGATGTCGAGTTGCGACTGTGAGGTGATACTCGGTGTCGGCTGGCAAGGCTAGTGTTGTTGCTAATGCAGCAAGAGCATCTGCCTTGGTATTCTGAGATCGAGACACATGCCCGATGTAGAAACCTTCAAATAGGTTAGCCAATTCGATGGCTGTATGGTAATAAGGCACCAAGTCCTCATGGCGGACTTCGTATTCGCCTTTAACCTGATTGATGATCAGTTTTGAATCGCCATAAGCTTCGAGGTAGCGTACCCCCATTCCATGAGCGAGCTGAAGACCAATGAGCAGAGCATTGTATTCCGCTACATTGTTGGAGCACGATTCTGTCAGAGAAAATGCTCTGGGCAAGACATGATTCTGTGGGGAGATAAACACAACCCCCACTCCGGCAATGGTCCTGTTTTTAGGACCTATTCGCAATGCTCCATCGAAGAACATTTGCCAACATATCCTCTGCTGTGAAGGTAATAGCAGGTACCTTTGATTGCACATGATGGCATTCAGGGCAAGGAGACTGAACGTCGTCGTTAGGGATTTCAGGCATGCATGTCAGAAAGGATTCTGAATTGGCTAGCGCATCCCTGAGTGCTTCTCTTGTTTCTTTCGAGAGGCGAAGGAGCTCGTGTATAGTGATACGAGCTGGGATATTGGCCAGCTGAGCCAATATGTCAAAGCGAAAGGGCGTATCAAACCCTTGGCCTGGTGGTTTCTTCAACACGTGGTCGAATCGTACCTCCTTAGGCCTCTCTTTTCCCTTGGTTGGGATTGGAGTGGATGCTGGTATTTGTACTGACGTCGTTTGCTATTGTGTCTCGTCAGTAGACTTTTCGTACTGCCTCAAGTATGATTTTCCGGATCGGGTGCCCGTCTGTTGAGGCGCATCGGCTTGCGCCGTGCAAGCAAGCTTTTCTCCTTCTGAATCACTGAGGGAAGCCGATGTCAGATTGCCGTCGTCTGGCAGGATGGAGATGACATTGCAAGACTTGCCCTTTGAGTTGGGCTGCTTTGGATCCCGCTGTACGTCTTGGACGAGGTCTGAATGTATCCACATGACTTCTCCTGTCTCCAATGTTAAGGGAACAAGACCCTTATTGTTTTGAGCTGTAGCTGGAAGATGCTTGACTTCCAACCGTGGCACAGGGACGGAATAAGTCCCGTAAGGAACTGTGACCTTCAGAGCTTTGCCGAACTCAAGAGTCACCATATTGGCAGCGACTTTCTTCTGCTCCGTCTTCAACGTCAGAACCCCGGCATCGACCAGGGCTTGTATTCTGTCCTTGAGGACATAACACTTGTCAGTAGGATGGTGAATCATCCTATGGTAGAGGGAATATTTAGGGTCATTTGTGCGCCCTATCTCATTGTGACGCCGCGCATCTGGCAGCTTCATTTTGTTCCCTTTGTGGAGCAGATGGAATATGGTGACCACCTGATCGTGTTTGAACGAGTACTGCTTTGGAGGGAACTTAGGCTCCTGATTGTTGAAGCCACTCTTCTTGGCCTTCGATTGCACATCTCCGGATAACTCCACAGACATAATCTCTTTGCCTTTAGCTTGAGAAGATTGCGGTAGGTCGCTACGCCCTTTGCTGTTCATCCCCCACTTGCCTCTAGGGGCGGATGGTTCGAACTTTTTAGCCGACTTCTCGGCTATCTCAGCTTGTTCGACCAATTCTTTCCAAGTGTGGGCTTTAACAGCCCCCATGCGAACTTCCACTTGTCTAGGAAGTTGTGTCTGCATGTCTGCAAGAGCATGAGTAATGGCATCCCTGCTGGGCACATCAAGGATAAGTTTCTGAACCGTTCAATGTAGTCACGGACAGATTCGCCCTTCCTCTGCACAGTGGAGAGGAGCTTGTCCATGGTCACTTCGGTATCGTCCTCATAGAAACGAGAGAGGAACCGAGTTTCTAGGTCGATCCAGGAGTTGATAGAGCCCGGGGGAAGACTTCGGAACCAGTCAAATGCCACCCCCTTTAAGGTGCCAATGAAAAGCCTAGCCATGGTGGCGTCATTGCTTATAACATTACCGGTCTGAGACCGGAAATAGTAGATGTGCTGATTTGGCGAGCTCTTTCCATCATAGGTATGCAGCGTTGGCGGTTTGAACTTCGGTGGATATGGTACCGAATCCCACTCCAGCGGATAAGGACGGACTGCCCCTACCTTCTTTAATTCATCCCTCTGAGCTAGGGATGCGATTTGAGCCTGGAGGCCCTTAAGGATTTCGGCGTCTAAGGAAGAACCCTCCTTGGATTTCTCCGGCTTCGGCTGCTCATTGCTGAAATGTTCCTCTTCATCGTGATTGCTCCCGGCATCATTGTTGTTCCGGTCACTGGGGAGTTGTGCGAGCATCTATTGAATGTTGTCCAGGACTTCTTGCTGGGTTTTGGAAGTTTGCTCCTGAGCTTCCAGGCGCCGACGAAGATCGTCGTTGACGTTATCAGCCATATTGACTGATGCTATGTCTGTTCGCACCGAACTGACGGTCGCCGAAGAGGCGTACCCACTATCTTCATCTTCTTTGTTCGATGATTGGAGTGATCTCCTGGGCTGTGACGAGGCTAGGGCCATCGAGGAAGAAGGCTATTCATAAGTGTAGGGTATCGCCACCCTGGATCTGGTGTTTCGGAAAACACCTTCCTCATGCACCAAGACTTCGCCTAAGCCTGGGCTGTAATCTGGATCTGGGGACTCTCGTCCTCTTTCGGTCATGTTGACGGATGCAGAGGGTAGATCTCGCGAGATGCTCCTTTTGCGATGTTTCACCGGGGCTTGTACCGTCAGTCGATCAAAAACTGACCGTCGTCTTGGAGGCGTGGCGGGGATTGGTCCCAGCCGGCAATGGATCGAGTGGAGTGTCACCAGCTGACATCCCACTTGTCGACAACAGGGGGAAGAGGTTTGTCTATCCGTCAACAATTTCCTCAGATCAGACCCGGTTGGGTCCCTGCAATCGAGCGCAAAGGCTCTTTTGGATCGCACATAGGGCGATGTCCTGCTTCTTTTATCCCTGTAGACGGGATTAGCACTGAATAGTGCTTTGGTTCTAACTTTGCCATCAGATGCGAACTTAGTGCTTGATGCACTGGAAAGCGGAGCACGCTGTGGTGCTTTACCCGCTATGCTGCTGCGAAGGTAATTAGCCTTAGATGGTACTTTGGCTTCGGCTTCGCGGTCATGGACCCTGCGCGTACGCTGTGGTACAGTAGCTTCGCTCATGAGAACGAGGCTGACGCGAGGCATCGCTGCTCTTGAATTGGACAACGGTATGATTGCCGTTGTAACTTTATGATTGGAGCAGACAGGCATCTTGCCTTTTTCTTCGTGGGAGAGGCGCGGTTTAGGCGTAGCTACGCCTGAAGCTTCGGTTGAAGACTTCTGTTTAGGCTTCCATACCCGCCTTGGCAGAGGAGACTTAGGTTCGGAAGGAACCTGATTAGCCACACACGAGGCTGAGGGGTGTTGGCAGAGTTCTGCTTTCGGTTTCTGATTTGAAACCTTGGTCGTGGAAACCCTCCTATGCTTCCGTGCTCGAAGCATTGGGCCACCCCCAGAGAGGACTTCTTCAAATCTTCCTTGATCGAACTGAACCACCAAGTTCTCACAAGTAAAGGAATCAGACCGCGGACGTGCTTCTTTGTTGCGCCAAATAACCGCAGTAGGTTCATAGAGAACCTTTTCAGTCTCCGCAGAGACTTTCCTTGAAGGTTTAGCCAGAGAAGCTCTGGCTGCACCGGCTTTTCTGAATTCAGAGTTAGACCCGAAGGTCTGTTCGTCGCATTGCGACACTTGATTCTCGGCAGTGGAGAATTTCTTCCCCAGCGGAGTCGCCATCTTGTTTTCCATTATGTTTGCAAAGGGGGAAAACTTACAAAAAAGGTTTGAGGAGCTAAATTACAAGTATTCTTAAAAGATTACAAGTAGATCTCCTCAGAGATTCTGGAGAAGTGTGCCGATAGGAGTCTGGTCAGCGCGCGACCACTTTTTCCCTTTGACGATGCGAGCGATGAGATTCCCTTCTCGCCTGGTTCGGGGAATCAGAGAATAGAAGGTTGGTAGAACCCTCTTGCTGCTTCTCAAAATCGCCTTCAATAAGGAATTCCTTCTCGCCTAGTTCCGGAGATTCCTTGAGAAGAAGGACGATGTTAGGGTATCAACACCCTGGCTAGAGAAAGCAATTCTCTAAAAGGTCTCTGAATTCGAGAGCGCACGGTGCGTTGTGAAGAAGCCTCTGCTTGTGGAGCTCTTCTGCGCGTCTGTATGCGCCTCTGTATATGTATATATATATATATATCCTTGTGCCCCTGGTGTGCTATTTATAGGGAGAGCAAGGGTATAATCGTCCCTTGAAAATATGGAAACAGATTGGATCGAATCTGTTTGAATCCGGAAAGCAGCCTTGCTGCGAGGCTAGGATCAGCTTCTGCGAAGCTAGAATTGGCAGGTCGGTTGACCTTCTTGATCCTTTCCATATCGTTGGAGGATTTCCCCTGATCTTCTTACTCGTTTTAGAAGAGTCAAGAGATTGTGGCAATCAACTGCCAAATTTGATCTCTGATTTGATCTTAATTGGATTTGATCTGATTGGATCCGATCTCATCCGGAGATTTGATTGGTCAAAGGTTGACCATAGCAGACCAATAGGGGAGCTGTCCGCATTGAGCTCGTAGCAGAGCTAGAGAAGCAGCTTCTGGCGAAGTCCGAAAGAAATCCTTTGGCGGAGCTGGAAGTCCTCTGTGGCGAAGTTTGCGAGTTGGCTTCTTGGCGAGGCTTTGGATGGCTTCAAGGCGAAGTCGAGTGATACTAGCCTCTCAAGCGAGGCTATCCCTTTGGGCTCATGTAATGCTAAGTGCTAGCATCTTAGACCTGCTGAGGTCTGTTCAGAAACAATCCGGGTTCACTGTCTGCTTGCTGGATCAGTGGAGTCCAAGTTGCTTCCCTGTCCCTCGGGGATGGGTGAAAAACTGGTCTTCAGCTCGTCTGTCACTTGTCTTTTGTAAATGTCAACAAGTTTAGACATTGTTCGGACCAATAAGAATCTTATCTTTTTTAAGTGTCAACACATGTTATCTAGGTGATTAAGAGAGATCAATTTATTCAATCCAATTTTGCATATAGACTAAGTTTAAGGACAAATAATTTTGGGTGAACTGATGACCTTTGATCACTTAAATTTTTGCAAAAATATTTCGAAAATTTTTCTCTCTTTCAAAATGCATTTTCAAAAACACTAACTTTTATTTTTCTTCATAGATTTTGTGGGTGTAATCTGCTGAAACTCTCAGGAGATGAAACTCCTCCTCTAGGGGAAACTTAAAGGTTTAAGGGCTTGTTGCACACGCTTAGAGCAATCGCGTCACCTGCGAAAGTGGTGTAATAAAATTTTTAGTTTAGTTTTTCTTTTTCTTGTTTATTCAGGACGAGTAAAAGATAAGTGTGAGGGTGATTTGGACCTGTATTTCTTTATATTCATTCTTAATTTCATGCTAACTTGCTAAATTTGATAGATGTTAGCCCATAGGAACATTTTAGACTAAATAGGAGATTGATCGAGGGTGAAAATTATAAGAATCATACTCTTGCCAGTTTGGTATCTAAGGATTGGGGATTAAGAGGTTAAGCCTCAAAGATTCAGTGGTTTGTCGTAATTAAGGCTCGTTACTTACGTATGGATACCTCCCACTGAATTTTGCCCCTACCTGGCCGATTAGCTCATAGTTGACTTCATACAACAAGCTCCCCCGGGTAATCGACCGGTTAGGAGTCGTCTAGGTCAAAGTACCTTAGAATAAGCTTGGTGATTGTTTTTCTTTCTTTTTGATTGTTTTTTCTTTCTTTTTTGGTTGTTTGTCTATTTCATGTTGTTTGTGGTGTGCATTGCATGCAAGCGTTGTCGAGAGACCCAAGCACGACCCGGTTAATCCAAAATACTTCATCCCCACCACATCCAGATTCAGTTATGGCACAAACATCTTCATTGTAGGATAAGTTCTACATGATCAGAACTTCACTCCCATCTTGTATTAGACTTCTTGAGACAAACGACAACAATTTTGAATTAAACTCTCAATTCATCAACGCTCTTCTAAAATTCCATGGTTTAGAATCAGAGGACACATACTTCTTTATAAAAAAATTTGAAGAAGTATGCCTTATGATGCGAATTCCATAACTAGAAAAATGATACCGTTAGGTTATGTTTCATCCCTTTCTCCCTAAAGGATCTAACTAAGAAATGACTTTATAGCTTAGCGGTAGACTCTGTCACATTGTGGGATGATTTCATCAAAGTCGTTTTGAAGAAATTTTACCTGTTATACATAACTGCTCTCATCAGAAAAAACATAATGTAGTTTAAGCAAGAACAGAATGAACCATTCTGGAGGTACTTTGAATGATTCAAAGATCTCCTCACCCAATGCCCCCATCACATTATAAAGAAGTGGCAGTAGTGCCAGATTCTCTATGGCGGTTTAGATTACCAGAGGAAAACTTTGTTAGAAACCATGTGTCAAGGGAGATTCTTGCAAAAGGGTGAAAATCAAGGATAGGATTTGTTTGAAGACTTAGCAGAAAAAATAATCTAATGGGAACCAACCCCTTAGAAGTCTAGGAATTCAAACTCTACAACTTCCAGAGGTGGTCTCCTATCCATAACTGCAGAATCGAAGATTGCCAATTTGATGAGAAGACTAGACGTGTTAGAAACCAAAGACACAACTCTAGTTAACCAAATCAATCTCCCTCAAATTCACACTCTGGGTTGCACATATTGTCAAGCATCGAACCATGTTTTTGAAGAATGTCCTATTTTTCAAGCTGACTAGATGTTCCCCGAAAATATGAACGTGGCCTACTCGAGACCCCACAACAATCCATACTCCCAGACATACAATCCAGGTTGGAGAAATCATCCAAATTTTTCCTGGAACTAGAATAATCATGATCATCCAAGGCCAAATTTTTCCATCAACTTTTCACCATCCCAATTATCAATCAAACTTTCCCAATCAAGCATCACTCTCTTCTTTCTAAAGTCCTCCAACCAAAAAGAGACTTAGTAAATTGGAGAAAAGTATGAAAACATTTTTGAAGTCCCAATCAGCCTTCATGCAAAATACAGGACAACTTTTGAACAACCATACATAGGCTATATCTCGATTAGAAGTTCAGATGAGCCAGCTAGCCAACTCTCTAAGTGAAAAACCTAAGGGTACTTTACCTAGTCAACCACTAGCTAACCCTAAAAACTCTAGTCAATCTAATGTGGTCCAAGATTGCCAGATCAACCAATGTAATGTTCTTCATACTCTTAGATCAGGAAAAAGTGGATAACCAAGTCTCAATGCCAACAAATCCAATCCAATCCGATCCAACTTAAGCACCCACTTCTGCTAGCTCAACTCATTCCACTCCAGACGAATTTGATAAAAACACATCACCCAATCGAGTCATAAGCCTATAGTATCATTTCCAAATAGGCTTAGGAACAAAAAAATGCGCACATAGAAAAATACTAGAGATACTCAACCAGGTAAAGATAAATGTTCCTCTTCTTGATGCGATCCAAGAAGTCCCAATCTACGCTAAATTTCTTAAAGATATGTGCACCAAAAGAGAAAAACAAATATGCAGAAAAAAGTGTTCTTAGCCACTTAAAATCGTGAGCTGCTGTCTGGTTCTATTCCGATTAAATACAAAGTTTGGGATGTCCCACAATCACATGCACTATAGGACAGATAGAAATCAGTCATGCACTTCTTGACCTGGGAGCAAGTATTAACTGCTACCTTTCTCGGTATACCAGTAACTCAGAGTGGGCGAGCTGAGTCCAACACGAGTCACCATTCAATTAGCCGATCAGTTTGTTAAAACCCCTAAAGGGAAATCACTAATGCCCTCTGGGTCTAGGGGTTTATCTACTTTGTCAATTTCATCATTCTCGAGACCCAGCCAATATCAAATCCCAGATCTCAAACTCCTGTTACTCTGAGGCGTCCATTTTTTACCACTGCCAACGCAATCATAAACTGTAGGAACGGATTCATGTTCACATTCGGAGACATAACAAAGAAAGTCAACGTCTTCAATCTGGGAAAACAACCCCTGGATGATCAGACAGTCGAAGTCAATTACATTAAAAATTTGATGAGTTGAGCACAGAGAGGAAACAGAGCTAGACACGGAATTCGAGTTTGATTTAGAATATTAGAATTTCAACTTCGACCAAATCATCGAATAAACTCTGGATTGGGCATTAAGCTCGATTGAACCAGATCCCGAACCTAAAGAAACAAATCCTCCTTACGAATTGAAAACTTTGCCAAAACATCTAAAATACGTCTACCTAGGTGTATGAGTCATCATAGCATCCCATCTGATGGTAGAACAAGAGAAAAGTTTGATGTCAATTCTAAGAAAACACAGAGAAGCAATTAATTGGATAATAAATGACATCAAAGGATTAAGTCCAGCAATAGTGCAACATAGAATCATTTGAATGATGATGCAACTCTAAAGAGGGACCCACAATGTCACTTAACTCAATCATGCAAGAGGCTGTAGGAATTGAGATTTTAAAACTATTAGATAATGAGATCATCTATCCCATTTCAGATAGTCAAGGGTTAGCACTATGCACGCAGTTCCCAAAAAGCTGGTTTTACAGTGGTAGAAAACGAAAACAATGAGTTGGTCCAAACATGACTCCCTACCAAAATTCGTGTTTATATTGACTATCAAAAATTGAACTCTGCCACTTGTTAGGACTTTCCCCTCTTCCCTTGATAGTCAATACACAGGGACGGGAGGCGATGAAGCATTAACAGTCCTTATTCACGTGTTATGTTAACAATTCTTCTTTGTTAAAAATATGAGAAAATAAAAAAAGAAAAGAAAAGAATCCAATAGTGATAGGTTAAGAAGGCGATGAAATCAGCGAACTGAAAATAAAAGAGAAGTGGTTTTGAAAACAAAAAGAAGATGAATTAAAGATGAACTAAGAAGTTGGTGAAAATAATGATGAAATGATAAAGGAGTTTTGGAATTGATTTTTAAAAGAAGATAAAAGAAAACTCACGGCTACTAACTGCTAATTGTTCCACTAACCATGCTAACTTCTTAGTGATAGTTATCTCACATGGATCCTTGGCCATCACTAATCCTTGGCTTCAAGAGACGATACAAAGCATGGCTCATAAGATTGTTCTTCTACATTCAAACAACACATTCATACCACACAACAAGTTGTAAGCTACAATTAAATCATCAAAACCAATTAGAGGTGAGCATGAAATAAAGAAGACATTGCAAGTTAGTAAGGTAGTGGGTTGATGCTAGAAATGTTACAATGTTAGAATCCATTATCATGAGTCATCAATGGCTCTTGCAAGAGCAAGGCCTTGTAGAGGCTATTAGATTCATGTGAATTATCATGTAAGTAGTTAGATGGTTAGTGATTAGTAGTTAGATTGCCATGAGAAGAAAAATTAGCTAAGCATCATGTAGAAGATGGAGAAGATTACATTGGAGAAGAAATGAGACACCTTTACATAGATTGCCACCATCTATTACATCAGTCTCTCTCTTTCTCTCTCTGAATCTCTCAGCCCTAACACATGATCTAAAAATGATATAAAAATACGAAAGAAAAAAAAAGAAGAATACCTACACTAACCTACACTAGAAGAGAGAAAAACTAGCCTATTTCTCAATCTGTTTGCGTTTCGAGTCTCTACAGGGCCTTTTATAGGCGAAAGGAGGTTCCCGAAGACGAGACGAGGAAACATGACAATTGCCAACATTGCCGTGGAAACATGACAATTGCCGTATTTCCACGGCAAAACCAGGGACTTAGGTCCCTGGTTTTGGCGAGCGACTTCTCCACGCTTTGGGGACCTTCTAGATATGCTCAAATTCGGTTATTTGGGTCTAGATTTTCGTCAGACACCCGCCAATGTCTAGATTCAATGCATCTTCTGAAAACTCTCTAACTTGGCCTCCAAGAAATCTGGATTTAATTATCCGAAAATGGATTTAATTAAGCTCTTATTACTCCTTTTCCCCTAGACTCTTAATTATCTGCAAAGTAGAAGAAAACAAAGTTATAAATGATATCTTATTCATAAATTGGTAGAAAAATGTGATATAATAATGCAGAATTATAGACTAATCACATCTCCACACTTATCTTTTTCTCATCCTAAGCAAAACAATAAAAAGAAAAATTATATTACAAATGTTATTACACCACTTTCGCAAGTGATGCGATTGCACTGAGCATGTGCAACAAGCCGTTAAACCTCTATGTTACCCATAGAGGAGGAGTGCTGTCTCCTGAAGGTTTTCAGCGGATTGCACCCACAAAATTCAAAGGAAAAGAAAACAAATGTTAGTGTTTTGAGAACACATTTTGAAAGAGAGATAAGTTTTCAAAATATTTTTGCAAAAATATAAGCGATCTAAGATCATAAGTCCACCAAAATTATTCTTTCTTAAACTTAGTATATATGCAAGATCTTGTCTTCAATTATGGTAAGAATTCAAAATTGGATTGAATATTTTATCCTTCATAAAACCTAGATATTATACACTTTGTGACAGTGAAGATTTCTGGGATTTGAGCTCTAATCATCAAGCTATTTATATATATATATTATATATATTATATATATATATATATATATATATATATATATATATATAATATATATATTTTCTTCCCTTAGTTTTCTTAGGCTTTCTAGTTTGCCCAGATAGTGAGCCTTTAACTGATGACTCCCAGACTAGACGGTCTTAGGACAGCAGATGAGAAAACATCCCTCTGGTTTAAGGACTTGAGTAAACAAGGCCACAAAACTAAGGGAGGTTATTTGTTTCTTTTGACCACTGTTAGGCGTGAATTTATGCTTCTTGAGGCATAGTTATTCAGCTTAATAAGTGATTTTTTCCTTCATATATATCATATATATATTTTTTCTTTTTATTTATTTTTACTTTATGGCATTTCAGGTCTTTGTCCCATCCCAAAAATGTGTAAGTGTGAAGTGCATACTATCTAAGACAAAAAATTCAAGATAAAATTATTTTTCCAATCTATCTTACTGAGCCCATAATCTTAAACACGATCCATTATTTCGACTAAGTTTAAGATGTCATAATTAAGGCTTCCTTAGTTTCTAAGATCATCATAATTTTCTTAAAAATGGAACAAAACTTTGTCTCTTGATTCAAAAAGTTTTTAAAGAAAGGAAAAATCTTATACAAAAGGGAAAATTTCTAAGAATATCCTAAAAGAAGTGACAAAGAAAGAAAAACTAAAAACTCTATGTTAGTAGACCCTCCCCCACACTTATCTCATGCATTGTTCTCAATGCATCATGAATGTATGTATGCATGAATCAAATAAAGAGAGAAGGAAAAATTACCTCAAGGTGGTGGTTCCGGTGATGGTCTGATTGGTTCACGAAATGCGGCCCAATCCAATTTACCTGGAGTTTGAAGGAACCCACCAGAAACTCCTCTAATATAACCCACTATAATGACGTATGCATTTATGATTTTTATTAAGAATTTTACCCTATCTAATTTACAAATTTTCAAGATAACTTCACAGTCAATTTTATCAACACCTTTGTTCCAAAATGAAGTGTGAATAGATGGAATAATTGATTTGGACTCAAGAAGTATAGGGACTACTACTGACTCAAGAATTTGACTTAAGTCAAGTAAAGGTTCAGGAGTTAAAATTAGTTTAGGAATCGGGTCCAAATCAAGAAGTTAAATTCTAGTCCACATTCATTTTCCCACAACGTAATGTGATTTTCTAAGATTGGTGATTCAAATTCAAGAATGACAGGTATGAGAATCAAAACTGACTCTAAAATATTGCTTAAATCGGGTAGCAAAACAGGAGTTAATATTGATTCAAAAATTTGAACTGGAAAACAAATTTGAGAATCTAGGTCACATTCCTCATTGAGTTCAATTTCATAAAAATGAGAACTTGCCAATTTGTCAATGACACTTTCAAAAGTATGAAATTGGTCAAGTTCAATATGATGATCATAAAAGATTGGTGATTCAATTTCACGATGGACAGACACAGGATCCGATATTGACTCAGGAAAAGGATTGAAATCAGGTAAAGATATCGGAGTCATTATTGAATCAGGAAGTGGAATTGAATTACCAAGTTGAGGTTAAGTATCATATTCATGTTCAAGTTCAATTTCAGAAAAAGAATAACTTGCCAACATGTCAATTTGATTCTCAAGAATTTGATGTTGGTCAACTTCAAATGGGTGTGCTGAAATTGAATCTTGGTTTCCAAAACAACATGAGTCCTGGGTCAAATCAATAGAGTTAGAGATATCTGAATTGGTCAAAGGTTGATAAGAGAGAATTTTATCATTCCTAACCAATTGACTCAATTGTGTTTTCAACCTATTGATAGACTGGGCAGAAGATTTTTAAAATAGTAGCGCAGACTCCTGCAAGATTTCTATACTATTTTTTAGATATGAGTTTTCTTCAAGTGAATGTTCTAGAAAGGGAGTGCAGGAATCTTAGTTTTGAAAAATTTGTGAAGAGGGTGAGTCCAACAAGTTTTGAGATTGTCGCTCAGACTCATGCAAGAGTTTCTCAGTCAATTCGAAGATGGATGTTTGATCATTTTGAAGAGGTGAGACTGAATAAGACTCTTGAAAATATTGTGAAATTGGAAAGGCCAACATTTTCTGAAATTGTCACTCAACCTCTTGCATGTTGGCTTTTATACTCTTTTCTAAATCAGATTTTTCTTCAATTGGTGTTCCAGAAAAGGAGTATATGAAGCAAAATTTGGAAATAAATATTATGGGAATTATGGAAATTGTGGACAAGGAGGTTGAAAATTTGATCCGGGGGAGGTGAATCCCCATTGACTCTGTGAAGAGTGGAAATTATTTTTGAAATGTTGGTCATCAGATAAGCAGTATGGGTTATATTGAGTCGAATACATCCAATCCAGATTATTTGGTTGGTTCATGTTTTCAAAGCTGGGTTGGAGCTATTCGACAATGAGGTTGATGTGAAGTATGGATGTTGGCCCAGAGGCCTTCCACTCTAGTTTTGATGATGATTAACTCATGTAGTTATGTTTACTAATAATCTTGTGATGTTTAGTTTCAGATCCTTAATCAAGATATTAGTAGGTGATTAGCTTCAACAAAGGAGTTTTGAAGCCTTTCACATGGTGATTCAAGAGCCCGAGCGTCAAAGATCATATTTAGCACTCGTTGGAGTCAAGCTCGGTGGATCACGGTTTGGATCGAGTCGACTTGAATACGGAGTTCGTCAAGAAGACCTCGGTACCTAGTTTAGTTTTTGTTTTAGATCCATTTGTAAAGACTAGATAGTGTGGTATGCTCAAGTTCACAACACACATACGTGTTTCTAGTTTTCATATTTATTATTTTTCGGTTTTTGGTTTAACCTATCTTGGTTTTCATGAATAGATAGATTCAAAACAAGTTTACATGGTTTAATGTATATTAGATATGTTCTATATACATGCATGCTTCATATCTTAGACAAACTTATTTTGATATGCCTATTCATGAGTCTTGATGTTTTGGTATTTTAACAAAACATATTTTCGTATTTAAAGTCAAAAATATGGATATATATATGTGTTGACTGAATTTTCCTGCACACAAAAATATAGTATTTTAGAATATGATGTGCAAGTCTCAGTTCTAATCCGCGGTAGCAGGGCTATGCGGGTCGTGATCCTCAAGGAGGGACTGCGATGGAAGCGTTAAGCAAGTTTCTCTAAAAATTTATCTTTTTTAGTTATTTTGTTAGTCACGATGGTATTTACAATGAAAAGTGGTATTTACAATGAGTTGTGGGAAAGAATTGTGGAAGATGTGGATTTAATCTACAAAAAAGAAAAGAAAAGAAAAGGAAAGAAAACTTATCTCTTTAGTCTGCTTCCTTCGATCCTTTTGCGACGACTTACTTTTTCTCAGAAGATTTGCAAGTATGGCGTATAGGATGTTCGTCGCCATAAGCCATCAAGGGATCTTCGTTGGCTAGGCAGTCTCGAAGCAATCGGATCTCACGGATTACAAGTCATCAGAGAGAAACAATGACATAGAACAAGATTAGAAAAACAAAGATAAAGCGAGAAGAAAGAAACAATGAAACAAGAATAAAAACAAACCAACCTCGAGCAGATTTTTATTAACAATGGGGGAAAAATAAAAACTTACACCGATGTCACCTCAGTACAAGTATGATTCCTTCCTCCATGAAAGCATCTCCACTCTTCGTTACAAAATTTACAAAATAAAAATAAAATCTAACCTAAAAGAAAGAAGAAAAACCCTAAAAATCCTAACTTTGGCCCTTGGCTCTTCGCTGGACTTTTCTGTGTGCTCTCTGTGTTGCATCTGCAGGGATATTTATAGGTGTTGGAAGATGTAGAGTCCTAGTACAACTCTCCCAAAAAGATCTTATCTCCAGAAATTCAAATCTGTCCTGCAACTTCTTATCATGTTGATCGCCAAAATCAGCTTATCTACGGATTGAATTGGAAAGTTTGATCAACATAAGAGTTGTAGGTCTTCAAGTCTTCTTTCTGGATCATCTTGAATCATCGGATTTGCATAACTGTAGCAAAAGTTATGATTTAAACACTAAAACATGTACAGTCTGAATCCGAATTCTTTGAATTTTATCTTTGCACTCTCTTTGGCTTTTATCCTCATCCTGCAAGAGTTTAGGGTTGGGTAGAATTCTATCCTTCCCTCATCTTTAATAACTGCAACTTTAGCCCTTGCATAATTGCACTTTGACAATTGATATTTGCACTTTTGCACCTTGGCTTCAAATATGGGCTTGGATCTGGGCTTTTGGGCTCTTTAAGCTTTATTTATTGTTAAAATAATAATTCGAGGCCTGCACACAATAAATTACAAATTATTAATAAATGTGCAGAATTAAATGAATAAATATGAAAATGTGATGGTAAATATGATGATAAAAATGCACTTTTGACTACCAATCACACCCCCACACTTATCTTTTTGCTCGTCCTCGAGTAAAAACAAAGAAAAAGAAAAAGAAAAGAAAAGCTAATCTAACCTAACTCACTTTCGTAGGAATCACGATTGCACTTAGCACGTGCAACAAGCCGTTAAACCTCTAGGTTACCCTAGAGGACGAGTGTTGTCTCGTGAGGGTTTTCAGCGGATTGCACCCACAAAATCCATAAAAAGGACAATATTTGAAATACTTTTGAAGAAACTAAGTAGTCTATAAGTTTTTAGGATTCTCATTTTTATTCATTCTTAGACTTAGTCTTTATAAAGTAAATTGTTTTCATTTTTAAGTAAGGATCAAAATTGAATTTCTAATATAGTCTTTTTCGTTACCAAAAATCATATGCATCCTTATGAATTTATACTAGGAATTCCTTAACTTGGACTCTCATGCCTCTATATATATATATATTTTTTTTCTTTGTTTTTTTTTGTTTTTTTTTTTTTTTAAATATGTATAACTCATCTAATTTTCTTTCGTGTAAGCATCAAGGCTTCTTGAGGCCCTCATACCTAACTAATTGACTCTTAGATGTGTTAATACATAACTCATATTCTTAATTTTATTAGGCTTTCTAATCCACCCATGTAGCGAACTTAAAGTCAGTGGCTCCCAAACCGGTTGGCTTTAGGGCACCAGGTGAGAAAACACCCCGCGGACTCAAATTCGAGTGAACTAGGCCCCAAAACTAAGGACTTTATTTTATTTACTCACCTTTAGGCATGAATACTTATGCTTCTTGAGGCACATATATCAGCTTAATTGGTGATATTTTTTTTTTTTTTATATATATGAGGCACAAGGTCTTCATCTTAGAATCCTAGATATGTATTAGGTATGCAAATTTCATTAAGGTAAAAATCAAGACTAATTAATTATTCAATTCTTTTCCTATACCTAAAAATTCAACAATTTATTTATTTTGACCAAGTTTTTAGAAATCCTAATCATGATTTTCCTAATCCTTAAAACTAACTTAGATTTCTTTCAAAAAATAAGTCAAAATATTTCCTTTTTATAACATTTTTTTTTAAAAAAATATTTTTTTTTATTAGCAAATTTTGTTAGCGTCTACCTATGTTAGTATGTTAGTAAAGCTCACCCCCACACTTATCTCATGCATTGTCCTCAATGTATGAATGAATGCATGTACGCATGAAATAGAACAAGGGAAGGCAGAAAATTACCTTAGGGTGGTGGTTCCGGAGGTGGTCTAATTGGTCCACGAAATGCGGCCCAATCAAGATAACAAATAATTTGGTGGAACCCACCAGAAATTTTCCTTACATAACCCACTAAAATATATGTATAATCATTTTTTAGTATTTCCACCCCATCAAATTTCCAAATTTCATAATAAATTTCAGAGTTAATTGTCTCAACCTCCTTGTCCCAAAATGGAATATGAAAAGATGGAATTATTGACTTGGACATTATAGGTGCGGGAACGAATACCGACTCAGGGAAGAAGCTCAAATCAAGTAAGGGCTCAGGAGTCAGGCTAAGTTCATGAAGTGGGTCCAAATTAATAAATTGAAGATCAAGTCCACAATCTTCTTCCCACAATAGAATGTGACCTAGTATGAATGATATCTCTTTACTTCCAATATTAAGGAATTCTAGCTCATCGCCATACAATTCTTCAAAACTAAGGTCAACATCGTCCGTCAGAATTGTACAATCAATTTCAGAAGTAAAGAGATTGTGAGAATCTAGGTCAAGTTCAATATGATCATCTAAAATGGGTGATTCAATTTCATAATGAATTGGAATAGGATCCAATGTTGACTCGGGAAAAGTGAAATCAGGTGGAGACACTGGAGTCATTATTGGATCAGGAAATAAAATTGAATCATCAAGTGGAAGATCATGATCATATTCAAGCTCAAGTTCTAATTCAGGAAAGGAAAAACTTGCCAAGTTATCAAAAATTGGAGTTTCGGCAAGTTCACATGATGGTACTGAATTAGAATCTTGTTGTCCAAAGCAACTTGGTTCGTCGGCTCTAAGCGAGTGGTCAGCGATATCAGAATCAGCCGGACGGTGAGAACGTAAGCATTGAACCATCAAATCTATGTCATGATCACGGGCTAATTTAGCCTCAGTCATGGCAGCTAGCATCCCTTCATAGTCGATAGGTGGATCATGTTCTGATTGGACTTGAAAATAGGACGGGTAATCGTGATAAAGTTGTGAGTCGGTGGACTCACGTATCATCATGTCTAAGATTGATGGTGATTTTTGCTTGGACTTATTTATACTCATCATTTCCAAGATAGATGGATTCTATTCTGAATGGGTGGATCTGAGTATGAATCTTGGGAAGAATGTGGACTAGATGGATATGGAGGACAATTTGGTTGAGAATTAGACTCGGGGGACTCGAAACCCCATGAACTCTGTGACGAGTTGAAATTATTATGGAAATTATAGTCATAAGATGGAGGGTGTGGGTTATATTCATTCGGATAAGACCATTCCGGCACACTAGATTGGTCAAAGTTAGGGTATGCCGGGTTGGTAATATCCAAATAATAGTTAGGGGTGTAATATGGATTAAAATTGGAATTATTATTATATGCCATATCACACCAACACAAACACAACAAACAAATAAACAAACAAAAAAAAAGAAAAATTCTAACCTAAGTTAGGGTAGACCTAGACCTAGACGACTCCTAACTGGTTAGACTGTCCACGGGAGGTAGAGTGTAGACTTTGACCACAAGTTAATCAGCCAGGTCAGGGCAAGAGTGGTGGGAGGTTTTCCGTCAAAGACGTTCCTTAATTAAATAAGCACCAATCTTCGGGCTTTCGGCCCTCAATCCCTTTCCTAGACACTGATTTGACAAGAGTCAACTTCCAGCACTGTTCCCCCTTAGGATAATCTCCTATTGAGTCCGAGATGTCCCTAGGGCCAACGTCTACTAATTTTTATTTTAGGCTTGGGTTAGTGAGTGCTTGGGATATGATTTTTGGGCTAAGGAAGGGTGATGAAATTCCCACCTTATCTTGTTAATGGGTTATGCCCTTAAGATGAATTAGTGCAAGTGTACAAGATAAGTAGATAGAATTCACTCAAAGCAGATAATCAACCAAGAGATGAGTCCTATTCTACATGCAATGCGTACGTACCTTGCTCCAGCACTCTTCAACAGTAAAATAAAAATAATTGAAAAGACACGTGCCTAATATGCAAACGTCTAATCAAATTTTATTTTTAACAACCAATAATTTACTGTTGAATTATTAGCAATTTACAGGTATATCACAGAACAAATCAGAACAGAGCAGAAAGCAGAATTTTTAACTTGAAGCACCCTGCAAAAAATTGGATCAGTAATTCACCACTGTTGCCGCGTTTCCGCGGCTCTGGCCGCGGATCCGCGGCAAAACAGTGGGTTCTGGTGCTCTGCCTTCGAGGGCAGAGGCACAGAATAGCAATATGTCCACTGCTGCTGCTATGTTTCTGTTTCCTGTTCTCCAAACCTGCAAACAGAAAAGAATAAAGAATTAGTTAAAAATTAAATTTTTTTTATTAGAGAATAACTTACCGTCCCTCCCCGGCAACGGCGCCAATTTGTTGACTGAATTTTCCTGCACACAAAAATATAGTATTTTAGAATATGATGTGCAAGTCTCAGTTCTAATCCGCGGTAGCAGGGCTATGCGGGTCGTGATCCTCAAGGAGGGACTGCGATGGAAGCGTTAAGCAAGTTTCTCTAAAAATTTATCTTTTTTAGTTATTTTGTTAGTCACGATGGTATTTATAATGAAAAGTGGTATTTACAATGAGTTGTGGGAAAGAATTGTGGAAGATGTGGATTTAATCTACAAAAAAGAAAAGAAAAGAAAAGGAAAGAAAACTTATCTCTTTAGTCTGCTTCCTTCGATCCTTTTGCGACGACTTACTTTTTCTCAGAAGATTTGCAAGTATGGCGTATAGGATGTTCGTCGCCATAAGCCATCAAGGGATCTTCGTTGGCTAGGCAGTCTCGAAGCAATCGGATCTCACGGATTACAAGTCATCAGAGAGAAACAATGACATAGAACAAGATTAGAAAAACAAAGATAAAGCGAGAAGAAAGAAACAATGAAACAAGAATAAAAACAAACCAACCTCGAGCAGATTTTTATTAACAATGGGGGAAAAATAAAAACTTACACCGATGTCACCTCAGTACAAGTATGATTCCTTCCTCCATGAAAGCATCTCCACTCTTCGTTACAAAATTTACAAAATAAAAATAAAATCTAACCTAAAAGAAAGAAGAAAAACCCTAAAAATCCTAACTTTGGCCCTTGGCTCTTCGCTGGACTTTTCTGTGTGCTCTCTGTGTTGCATCTGCAGGGATATTTATAGGTGTTGGAAGATGTAGAGTCCTAGTACAACTCTCCCAAAAAAGATCTTATCTCCAGAAATTCAAATCTGTCCTGCAACTTCTTATCATGTTGATTGCCGAAATCAGCTTAACTACGGATTGAATTGGAAAGTTTGATCAACATAAGAGTTGTAGGTCTTCAAGTCTTCTTTCTGGAGCATCTTGAATCATCAGATTTGCATAACTGTAGCAAAAGTTATGATTTAAACACTAAAACGTGTACAGTCTGAATCCGAATTCTTTGAATTTTTATCTTTGCACTCTCTTTGGCTTTTATCCTCATCCTGCAAGAGTTTAGGGTTGGGTAGAATTCTATCCTTCCCTCATCTTTAATAACTGCAACTTTAGCCCTTGCATAATTGCACTTTGACAATTGATATTTGCACTTTTGCACCTTGGCTTCAAATATGGGCTTGGATCTGGGCTTTTGGGCTCTTTAAGCTTTATTTATTGTTAAAATAATAATTCGAGGCCTGCACACAATAAATTACAAATTATTAATAAATGTGCAGAATTAAATGAATAAATATTAAAATGTGATGGTAAATATGATGATAAAAATGCACTTTTGACTACCAATCAATATGCTTCATGTATATTGAACTTAAATCCATATGCAACATGCTTCAAAGTGTTTAAATATCATGTTTTTGTATTTGCATGAGTTTTGGACAAAACGAATTTTCATTTGAAAAATCCAAGTTTGGAAAAATACGGATTTTGGTTTTCGGCGAAATTTCCATAACAGAAAAATGGTTCAAAAATTTTGAAATTTGTGTTGAAATTTTTCACACAAGTTTTTATTTCAATGTATTATGCTAAAACTATTTTTGTGAAATTTTAGAAGTTTTATGGGATTTATTTTAAAAATTATAACCTAAGTTTTCTGTCCCAAATAGCAGCCTGCCAGGCTCTGGCGGTCGACCAGGCCGGTCGACCGGACCCAGAGTCGGTCGACCGGACCGGTCGACCGACGTGCACAAAACGTGCACGCTTGGCCAGCCACTTGGGCCGGTCGACCGAGCGGTCGACCGACTGCAAGTATCCCACTCTCGGGTGGGGGCGGTCGACCGACCGGTCGACCGTAAGGCGTGGGCGGTCGACCGTGCGGTCGACCGGCCGGAGAGCATTTGCTCTCTGGATTGGAACGGTCTACCGGGCGGTCGACCGCTAGCCTCCAACGGTCAAAAATTTAACCGTTGGTGGTCGACCGGGCCGGTCGACCGCCAGCGGCCAAGGCTGACAAATCAGCCCAACGGCTAGTTTCTCGTGGGGACCTATTTAAACCCCATTTGTTTGGGATTTTGAAAAAGATTTTTAAGGAGAAAAATTCTATACTCTTCAAGTGTTTTCAACAAAAAGATTTTGAATTCAAAATTCCTATTCTCTATTTGTTTTAAAAGTGTTTGATTTTTCAAAGAAATTAATCCTTTTGGGAATTGGTTTTTGATCTATAAATTCTATATCTATTTGGTTTTTTTCCCAAGTGATTTTCTTTGATCAAAACACTTTGTTTTCCACACTTGAGCCATATCACTCTATCCTATCTATAGGATCTTTTATTTGTGGGATTTCTTTGTGGTTGAAATAGACCACCTTGTTGTACCCTCCTTGATTTGTTGTATCCCTCTTTGGAAGAGATTGATTTGGAGTGGTGGTTAGCTCCCTCTTTGGTAGAGGTTGAGATTGTGGTTTACTCCCTCTAGTGTGAGGTGGAGTTGGTGTTGGATTTGTATCCCTCTTTGTGAAGAGGTGGATAGTTGTTGTTTGGCTACGGGCCTACCCCTCTTGTGTGAGGTGGTGTTTGTGTTGCCTCGGTGGAGGTTGTATTGGTTAAGAGAGGAGTTCGGTACTCCCGGTTGTATTTACTCCAGGTCCTCGGTGGAGGTTCCCTGTGTGGGAGTCCTAGGTGGACAAGTTAGTGGATTGGAAATCCTTCTCGGTGAAGCCGGGGACGTAGAGCTGGGTGCTCGAACCTCGAAACACATCTTGTTGTTTGTGTTTGATCCATTGACTCTAAACTCTCTCTCTCTCTTTACTTTGTGCCTTGCATCATTCATATTGTCATATCATTATTATATGCTTGGTTTGTTTGTGTGTGCCTCACTTGTGCTTAACCACGAGAGCTTCATATAGCGCCTCAACTCTTATTCAGAGGAATCAAGAGGAGTTAGTCCAGAGCCCTTCACCGGGAATTCGGCTACACTCGTTGGATGCATTAAGTGTGTTGCAATTAGTTTTTAATTTTCGCATTTAGTTCATTAGATTAGCCTATCACCTATTCACCCCCCCTCTAGGTGATTTCAATGGATTCATATTAGGATTGAAAAAATTGTTGTTGTTGAATTCCATTTCATAAACAATCACAAATAAGAAAAAAAACAAACAAACAAATAAAAAGAGAAAAAATCAGAAAGAAGCCTATACTAAGGTTGACCTAGACCTAGACGACTCATAACTGGTCGATTACTTGAGGGAGGTTGTTATATGAATCCGACCACAAGCTAATCGGCCAGGTAGGGGCAACATACGGTGGGAGGTATCCGTGCGTAAGCAATGGGCCTTAATTACGTCAAACCACGATATCTTTGAGGCGTAACCTCTTAATCCCCAACCTTAGACACCGATTTCACAAGAGTAAGATTCAAAATAAGTTCCACCCTCGGTCAATCTCTTAATGAGTCTGAGATATCCCTAGGGGCCAACATCTATCAATTTTTATTATGACTTGGGTTGTGTGAGTGGAGAGGTGATTTTTAGGCTAAGGAAGGGTGATGAATTCCCCACCTTATCTTGTATTGAGTTTTGCCCTTAATTTCAATTCGTGTAAGTGTGCAATATAGACAAGAATAACACACAAAGCGAGTAAATTACCCACGTGTTTGTCCTATGCTATATGCAATGCCATATATACACCTCAGTCCAGAACACAATAACAGAATAAAATACAGTATATTGGAATTGAATTTGACAAGTGGCTAAATGGAAATGTCTAAACCATTTTAAAGCGTCCAAATATTGTATTTTAGTTCTTTAATTTATTACAGTGTGTAGGCAATCAAAACAGAAAATTGGCAGCAGAATATAACAATATATACAACTTGCAAAGTCCTTGCAAAAGACAAAGTACAATTGCCACAATATTGTCGCGTTTTCGCGGCTTTTCTTTGATTTCTGTGGCAAAGTTTTAGAAGCAAGCTTTCTACTTTCTAGAGCAGGGAGAGGCAAGTAAGAGTAGACTTCTGCAATGTAAAATTCTGTGAAAAATACCTTGCACACTAAAACAGAGAAGAAAATGTTAAAAAAAACATGAAATCAAACAATTCTTATCCCCGACAACGGTGCCAAAAATTTGATCGGAGCGAAACCGGCACTTTAAAGTGTGCGTTTTATAAAATCAATGAAATTATGTATGTGCTAATGTTCCCTCGATACTTTCATTATAGCATTGGCTCAATGGGTCGAATCCACAGGGACGGGAGGCAATAGAAGCATTAACAGTCCTTATTCACGTGTTATGTTAACAATTCTTTTTTGTTAAAAAATGAGAAAAGAAAAAAAGAAAAGAAATCCAGAAGTGATTGGTTAAGAAGGCGATGAAATCGGCGAAGTGAAAATAAAAGAGAAGTGATTTTGAAAATAAAAAGAAGATGAAACAAAGATGAACTAAGAAGTTGGTGAAAATAATGATGAAATTATAAAGGAGTTTTGGAATTGATTTTTAAAATAAGATAAAAGAAAACTCATGGCTACTAATTACTAATTACTCCACTAATCAGTCTAACCTCTTAATAATAGTTGTCTCACATGGATCCTTGGCCATCACTAGTCCTTGGCTTTAAGAGACGATACAAAGCATGGCTCATAAGATTGTTCTTCTACATTCAAACAACACCTCCATGTCAAAAAATAAGTTGCAAGCTACTATTAAATCACCAAAACCGGTTAGAGATGAGCACGAAATAAAGAAGACATTGCAAGTTAGTGGGTTAGATGTTAGAAATGTTAGAATATTAGAATTCATCATCATGAACCATCAATGGCTCTTGCAAGAGCAAGGCCTTGTAGAGGCTATTAGATTCATGTGGATTATCAAGTAAATGGTTAGATGGTTAGTGGTTAGTAGTTAGATTGTCATGAGAAGAAAAATTAGCTAAACATCATGTAGAAGATCGAGAAGATTACAATTGGAGACGAAAGGAGACACCTTTACATAGATTGTCACAATCTATTACATCAATCTCTCTCTTTCTCTCTCTAAATCTCTTAGCCCTAATACATGATCTAAAAATGAAATAAAAATACAAAAGAAAAGAAAAGAAAAGAAGAACACCTACACTAACCTACACTAAAAGGGAGAAAAACTAGCCTATTTCTCAATCTGCTTGCGTTTCGGGTCTCTGCAGGGCCTTATATAGGCGATAGGAGGTTCCCGAAGACGAGACGAGGCCACGCGTCGAAAATTGACGCGTGGCTCGCCGTCATTGCCATGGAAACGCGACAATTACCATGTTTTCATAGTAAAACCAGGTACTTAGTTCCCTGGTTTTGGCAAGCGACTTCGCCTCGCTTCGGACACCTTCCAGATATGCTCAGATTTGGTTATTTGGGTCCAGATTTTCGTCAGACACCCATCAACGTCTAGATTCAATGCATCTTTTAGAAACTCTCTAGCTTGACCTCCAAAAAATTCGGATTTAATTACCTGAAAATAGGTTTAATTAAGCTCTTATTACTCCCTTTCCCTTAGACTCTTGATTATCTGCAAAGTAGACCAAAACACAGTTAGAAATGATATTTTAATCATAAATCGGTAGGGAAATATGATATAATAATGTAGAATTGTAGACTAATCACAAGAACCACTCTGCTCTGAGGTATCTTATGACAAAGAAGGATGCAAAAGCTCGACTTACCTGATGGGCCCTTCTTTTGTAAGAATTTGACCTCGAGATTCAGGATAAGATAGGCATGGATAATGTGATTACTAATCATTTATCTCGAATTCTCAACGCATCAGATGAACAAACACCGATCTATAAGAATTTCCTTGATGAACGCAGCCTAGCAATTTTTATGGAGCCCTGTTATGCGGATATTGTAAATTATCTCGCTACCGAACAAACACCTTCTGACTAGATGAGGCAGGACAAATACTGCTTCTTTGCTCAAGTATGATTCTTCTTTTAAGAAGAACCGTATCTTTTCAAATATTGTCCTGACCAAATCATCAGAAAGTGTATTCTTGAAGAAAAATATAGGCGTCTGTTAGCTTTTTTCCATGGACTTGCTTGCGGTGGACACTTTGGTCCCCGCAAAACTGTCGAGAAAGTCTTACAAAGTGGATTCTACTGGCCAACTTTGTTTTCAAAGACTCTTTCAATTTCTACATGTCATGAAAAATTGTCAAATGACTGGTCATATTTCGAGGAGAGACATGATGCCCCTGAATCCTATTCTGAAAGTTGAAATTTTTGATGTGTGAGGCATCGACTTTATGGGACCATTTTCTAGTTCTTCCAGCAACTAGTACATCTTTGTTGCAGTGGACTATGTTTCAAAATGGGTCGAAGCTATACCAACCAAGACAAATGACAACAAGGTTGTTATCAAATTTTTAAAAGAGAATATAATTTTCGCTTTTGTGCTCCACGTGCGATGATAAGTGATAGCGAGTCTCATTTCTCCAACAGGGCTTTCGAAGCCCTGATGCGAAAATACTCAATAACTCACAAGTTATCCAGATTACACCATTCTCAGACAAATAGGCAGGTAGAGGTAACAAATAGACAAATAAAACTCATTTTAGAAAAGACTATGGGGAAAAAATAAAAAAGATTGGTCCGTCAAGCTAATAGACGCACTATGGGCTTATCGAACCGCTTTCAAAACTGTCCTTGATATGTCTCCATATAGAGTGATATATTGGAAATCCTACCATCTGCTAGTTGAATTAAAACACTGGGCTTTGTAGGCAATCAAATAATTAAAATTTGATTTAAAGAAACTACAGATATCTGAATTGGAGGTGATACAGAACGAAGCCTATGAGAACGCAAAAATCACGAAGAGCAGGACAAAATTCTTTCATAATTAATTCATAAACAGAAAAAAAATTGTCCCAGGATAAAAATTCCTACTCTACAATTCAAGGCTTCATCTCTTTGCAGGGAAACTAACAACACTCTGGTCGGGACCTTTTGTTGTACGTACTGTATTTTCACATGGTGCGATAGAAATTTATGATCAGAAGAACGGTGAAGTATTCAAGGCAAACGGACCATTCTTGGCTACGAAACCTGAGTCACATGTGGATAACATAGTGGGTCTCTTTGACCCATTTTATAAGTGAACAGGCCTCAACACATTTTTTTCCCTTTGACCGTTAAAAGAAAAAAAGAAATAAATAAGGGAAATATATATAAAAGAACAAAATAAATAAAAATATGTTCTTTTCTATAAATATCAATAAAATTTCTCTACAAAAAGAAAACACTAAGCCTAGTTTAGAAATACTCTTTCCACCCTAGGGCTAAAAAAAGGAAATAACTCATTTTCTCCCCCTATTTAAACCCCTCATCTTATATCTTCCCGTGCCCATTGGTCGGGGAAAATCATGCACAAAAAGTGTCATTTTGAAATCACTAATTAAAGTGTGTGTGCTTTGGATTCCTTGATACTTCCGTTATAGCATAGAGGCTGAACGGGTTGAATCCACAAGGATGGGAGGCGATAGAAGCTTTAACGGTATGTTCACGTAAGTGTGTTAATGGTTCTTCTATGTTTCAACAAATAAAAAAAGAAAACAAAGAATGAAAAGAGAAGTATACGGTGGAAACAAAATAGAAACATTGAAGAGAATGTATTTGTGATTTTTGTATTAATTCTAAAATAAAGTAAAAATGAAAGAAAGCTCATGGCTACTAACTATTAATGACTCTACCAATATGCTAACCTCTAAGTGATAGTTGCCTGATTGAGGTTGGACCTACACACAAATACAGCATTTTAAAACTTTTAAAATAGTAGTGCAAGGTGCTCAATTCTACCGCTATAGCAAGTGGCTATGCGGGTCGTGATCCACAAGGAGGGACTAGTGATAGAAGCTTTTTAGTAAGTTCTCTTTTAGGCTACAAAGTGTGGTTAAAGTTCTTCTTTAGTTCTTTAAAACAAAAAGGAAAAATTGAGTTAAAGTTGAGTTAGAAAGAAAGTGGTAGAATGAGAAGGTGGAGAAAAACAGAAAATAGACATATACAAAGAAATCGAAATGAGTGATGAAAAAGTTGGGTGTTGTTGGTGTTGGTGATCTAAACTAAAGAAATAAAAGAAAAGAAAGAAAAGATTAAAGAAATACTTACCTCCTCTGGTTGATGACTTACCTGGAACCCTTGCATGTTCTACCTTGCTTCAGAGGCGTTCAACGCATAAAACATAAGATCAAGCTTAGTCCCCATTCGCATTACATCATCAAGACGAACAAGAATGAAATGATACAGAATCTTGAGGAGGAGAACATCATCATGTAATATCGTTGGCACTCACACAAACATGACTATACT
Source organism: Agave tequilana (assembly GCA_038442645.1). Lineage (NCBI taxonomy): Eukaryota > Viridiplantae > Streptophyta > Magnoliopsida > Asparagales > Asparagaceae > Agave > Agave tequilana. Next base: position 92,211 of record JAVJIF010005709.1, on the reverse strand, counting down.
GATGCTTCTAGATTCACTTGAATGCTCATCATAACCAAAAGAGGAAAAGTAGAAAGAAGAAGAAGAAAACAAAAGTGAAGACAAACATAAAAAAATTATCTTTTATTGCTTGTAGAAATGATGAAAGAAAGGAGGAGGTACATCGGTGTCACTCTTAACATAAGCCTCTCTCTCTTACTTACATGAATCTCAGTCTAAACTATACTTACAAAGAAATAAAAATTACATGAAAAGAAAATAAAAACCTACACTAAAAAGAATGAAAATGTGGACTAAATTCTATCTCTGCATGGTCGTCCTTTTCTTTGCCTTTGAGATTGCAGGTATTTATAGAAGAAATGCAGAGGCTAGAGGAGTATGAAGATAGGGAAAGCTGGCTATTTCTGAATTTGAATCCTCCCCTTATCTCCAAACTTGATTTGATGTGGATATTCAGTTATGATCAGCAATTTGTTGGCGTATTGATTGCTGAATTCACTTATCAAATGACAGAATTTGAAATAGTGATCAATATAAGAGTTGTAGCCCTATAAGTCAGCTTTCTGGATCATCTTGAATCATCAGATTTACGATTCGGTACCGAAAGTTATGATTCAAATACTAAAATATATCCAGTCAGAATCTGAGTCAAACTTGCTTCATCTTATCCGTTAATCTTCTCTCTATCCATTTATCTTTCTGTATTTGATATTATCCTCGGTTGATCTTTAAATAACCAAAATGGATTTAAAGAAATCAGAATTTTACCAGTTTTCATTTGGTGTTATCTTTCTGATTTGCTCTGATCTTCAGCTGAACATTTGCCCTAATCCTTGATTTGTTCTAACTAGATCTGGGATCATCCTCAGCTAACCAAATAGATCCAGTTAAATCTGATTTTAACTGGTATTTATTTGGTTTAATCCTCTTTCTCTTCATTATTATCTTCTGCAAAATAGATATTTAAGACAAGAAAATTAGCAGATTTATTACACGATAAATGTAGGAGTGTAATGAAAAGAATACAAAATATATGTACGATCACACCCCCACACCTATCTTTTGCTCGTCCTCGAGCAAATCAACAAAACTAAACCAAAGATTATTAGACCACTTTCGCAGGTTACGCGATTGCACTGAGCATGTGCAATAAGCCGTTAAACCTCTAGGTTTCCCCTAGAGGACGAGTTTTGTCTCGTGAGGGTTTTCAGTGGATTGCACCCACAAAATCCATAAAGAAAGAGAAAAATATTAATATTTTGAAAACACATTTTGAAAGAAAAATATTTGAAATATTATTGTAAGATTTAATTAATCTATAAGTTATAGGAAAATCAAATTTTTCATTCCTAAACTTAGTCTTTATTCAAAAATTTGTTATCAATCAAAGTAAGGAGTCAAATTGGGTTTCTCATCTAGTCTATTACTTTACCCTAAGTCATATGCACCTTCGTGACCGTGAAGTTTTGACTAAGGGTTCTTTAACTCTAACTCTTATGCCTTATTTATTTATATATATATATTTATTTTATTTTTGGTGGTAATATTCCTTAGTTCTATTAGGCTTTCTAATCTGCACATGTAACGAGCCTTTAATCGGTGACTCCCAAACCAAACAGTCTTAGGGCACTGGGTGAGAAAACACCCCAAGGACTTAAGGACTCGAGCAAATAAGGGCACAAAACTAAGGATTTTATTATATGAACCACTTTTAGGCGTGAATACTTATGTTTATTAGGCACAAATACCCAGCTTAATCAGAGGATTTTTTTATATATATATTTTTCTCTCAGACTTATCTAATCATCTTTTTCATAAATACTAAGGCTTACTTAGGCCAAAGCACCTAGCTAATCAATAATTAGATTTGTTCATCTTTCATAGATATATATATATATATATTTTTTATAAGGCATAAGAATCTTTATTTTTGAACCCTAAGTGTGTAAGTGTATGAAGTGTGCATATTTCATTAAGATAAAGATCAAGACTAAATTACTTTGACAAATTATCTTCCTAACCCTAAAAATCAAACAAATAATCTTATTTTGACCAAGTTTAAGAAATCCTAATTTTGATTTCCTATTCCTTAAAATTGACTTAATTTCTTACAAAAAATATGTCAAAATATTGTTTCTATTTTCAAAAAGTTTTTAAAAGTAAAGAAAATGTTAATTTTTTTTTAATAAAAAGAAAAACCTAAGTTATGTTAGAACCCTCCCCCACACCTATCTCATGCATTGTCCTCAATGTATGAATTAATGCATAGATGCATGAAAAAGAAGACAGGGAAGGAAAATACTACCTTAAGGTGGTGGTTCCGGTGGTGGTCTGTTTGGTCCACGAAATGCGGCCCAATCGACTTTGCATGGAGTTCGAAGGAGCCCACCAGAAATCTCTCTAATATAACCCACTAAAATGATGTATACATGAAGAATTTTTATTAAAAATTTAACCCCATCTAATTTCCAAATTTCATAATTAATTTCGGAGTCAATTTTGTCAACCGCCTTGTCCCAAAATGGAGTGTGAAAAGATGGAATGATTGACTTGGACTTAGGAAGTACGGGAACTAATACCGACTCAGGAAAGTGACTTAAGTCAAGTAAAGGTTCAGGAGTCGAGATTGGTTTAGGAAGTGGGTCCAAATCAAGAAGTTAAAACTCAAGTCCACATTCATTTCCCCACAATGGAATGTGACTTAATATTGGTGATTCAAGTTCAAGAATGACAAGTGTGGGAATCAAAACTGACTCTAAAATATTACCGAAGTCGAGTAACAAAACAGGAGTCAATATTGATTTGGGAATTTGACCTGGATCACAAAAATGAGAATCTAGGTCACATTTCTCATTGAGTTCAATTTCATAAAAATGAAAACTTGTCAATTTGTCAATGGGACTTTCAAAAGTATGAAATTGGTCAAGTTCAATATAATGATCATCAAATATGGGCGATTCAATTTCATTATGAATTGGCACAGGATCCAATGTGGACTTGAGAAAAAGATTGAAATCAGATGAAGACACCGGAGTCATAATTGAATCAGGAATTAGAATTGAATCACTAAGTTGGGGTTCATGATCATAATCATTCTCAAGTTCAATTTCAGGAAAGGATTAACTTGCCAAACTGTCAATGTCACTTTCAAAATTTGGAGTTTGGGCAACAAATGATTGTGCTGAAATGGAACCTTGTTTTCCAAAATAACATGACTCTTCGGCTCTAACAGAATGGTTAACGACATCAGAACTGGCCAAATAGTGAGAACGTGAGTTTGGACCATCATATTTATGTCATGATTACGAGCGTTTTGAGCCTGAGTCATGGCTTCAAGCATCTTTTCATAGTTGATTGGTTCATCGTTTTGTTGTGGTTGGTCTTGAAAAGATGAAGTGTTGTTTTGGAATTGGTGGTAAAATTGTGAGTCCATCAGATTTTGTGATTGTTGTTTGGACTCACGCATAGTCATTTCCAAAATTGATGGTTTTCTATTTTGAATTGGTGGAACTGAGTATGATTCTTGGAAATATTGTGGACAAGCTGGATAAGGAGGACAAGTTGATTGAAAATTGGACTCGGAGGAGGTGAATCCCCATTGACTCTGTGAAGAGTTGAAATTATTCTGGAAACTATGGTTATAAGATTGGGGGCATGGGTTATATTGATTCGGATAAGACCAATCCGGTACACTATATTGGTTAAAGTTATGATATGCCGGGTTGGTAATATCCGAAAAAGAGGTTGGTGTGTAATATGAATTACCATTAAAATTGGAAAAATTGTTGTTATAAGCCATATCACACAATAAAACACAAACAAAGAAGAAAAACAAACAAATAAACAAATAAAAAGAAAAAAATCTAACTTAAGTTAGGGTAAACCTTAGACCTTGATGACTCCTAACTGGTTAGACTGTCCACAGAGGGTATATTGCCGAATCTGACCACAAGTTAATCGGCCAGGTAGGGGCAAGATTGGTGGGAGGTATCCGCGCAGAAGCGACGGGCCTAATTAAGCCAAACCACCAGCCTTCGGGGTTTCGCCCCTCAATCCCCAACCTTAGTCACCGATTTGGCAAAAGTCAGATTCAAATCAACTTCCCCCTTAGTTCAGTCTCCTATTTGAGTCCTAGATGTCCCTAGGGCCAACGTCTACTCATTTTTAGTTAGGCTTGGGGTAGTGAGTGAGGAGATTGTTTGTGGGCTAAGGGAGGGTAATGACTTCCCCACCTTATCTTGTTTATAGGACAAGCCCTTAAGATTGATTGTGCAAAGTGTGCAGGATAAAGAAAAGTAACATTCAACAAGCAAATAATCACTCAAGAATGTTTTCTAAACTATATGCCATGCAAGCATACCTTTTGCTCCAGCACTCTTCAACAGTAATGTAAAATGTAAACGAATTAGACACGTGCCTAAATGCAAAGTCTAAACCGTTTTTAGCAATTAACAAACATCATTTTACTGTTGAGATTAGAAAGGAAGTACAGTGAGACAAACAAGGAAATTAATAGGTACAGATATTAAACTTTGCAATTCAGCTAACCTGCAGAAAATACAGGTTAGTAGTTCACTCAGATTGTCACAGGAATGTAGAAAATCTGAGGGCTTCTTGGCTATGCTTTCTTGAGCAGAGTCCAAGGCCACTTATATGTCCACTGCAGTAAAAGTTCCTTGTTGTTAAATCTGTACACCAAAAACAAAGAAGAAGGTTAACCAAAAATGTAAACTTTAAAGAGAATTACTTGCCGTCCCTCCCCGGCAACGGCGCCAAAATTTTGATTGAGGTTGGACCTGCACACAAATACAGAATTTCAAAACTTTTAAAACAGTAGTGCAAGTCGCTCAATTCTACCGCTATAGCAAGTGGCTATGCGGGTCGTGATCCACAAGGAGGGACTAGCGGTGCTCAATTCTACCGCAATAGCAAGTGGCTATGTGGGTCATGATCCACAAGGAGGGACTAGCGATAGAAGCTTTTTAGTAAGTTCTCTTTTAGGCTACAAAGTGTGGTTAAAGTTCTTCTTTAGTTCTTTAAAACAAAAAGGAAAAATTGAGTTAAAGTTGAGTTAGAAAGAAAGTGGTAGAATGAGAAGGTGGAGAAAAACAGAAAATAGACATATACAAAGAAATCGAAAAGAGTGATGAAAAAGTTGGGTGTTGTTGGTGTTGGTGATCTAAACTAAAGAAATAAAAGAAAAGAAATACTTACCTCCTCTGGTTGATGACTTACATGGAACCCTTGCATGTTCTACCTTGCTTCAGAGGCGTTCAACGCATAAAACATAAGATCGAGCTCAGTCCCCATTCGCATTACATCATCAAGACGAACAAGAATGAAATGATACGGAATCTTGAGGAGGAGAACATCATCATGTAATATCGTTGGCACTCACACAAACATGACTATACTGATGCTTCTAGATTCACTTGAATGCTCATCATAACCAAAAGAGGAAAAGTAGAAAGAAGAAGAAGAAAACAAAAGTAAAGACAAACATAAAAAAAATTACCTTTTATTGCTTGCAGAAACGATGAAAGAAAGGAGGAGGTACATCGGTGTCACTCTCAACATAAGCCTCTCTCTCTTACTTACATGAATCTCAGTCTAAACTATACTTACAAAGAAATAAAAATTACATGAAAAGAAAATATAAACCTACACTAAAAAGAATGAAAATGTTGACTAAATTCTATCTCTGCATGGTCGTCCTTTGTCGCCCCCTTGCCTTTGAGATTGCAGGTAGTTATAGAAGAAATGTAGAGGTTAGAGGAGTATGAAGATAGAGAAAGCTGGCTATTTCTGAATTTGAGTCCTACCCTTATCTCCAAACTTGATTTGATGTGGACATTCAGTTCTGATCTGCAGTTTGTTAGCGTGTTGATTACTGAATATCACTTATCAAATGACAAAATTGGAAATAGTAACATAATAGTTGTAGCCCTATAAGTCTTCTCTCTGGATTATCTTAAATCATCAGATTTGAGATTCGGTAGTGAAAGTTATGATTCAAATACTGAAATGTATCCAGTCAGAATCTGAGTCAAACTTGTTTCATCTCATCCGTTGATCTTCTCTCTATCCATTTATATCTCTGTATTTGATATTATCCTCGGTTGATTTTTAGCTAACCAAAATGGATTTATAGAAATCTGAATTTTACTGATTTCCATTTGGTGTTATCTTTCTGATTTGCTCTGATCTTCAGCTGAATATTTGCCCCAATGCTTGATTTGTTCTAATTAGATCTGTGATCATCCTCAGCTAACCAAATAGATCCAGTTAAATCTGATTTTAACTGGTATTTATTTGGTTTAATCCTATTTCTCTTCATTATTATCTTCTGCAAAATAGATATTTAAGACAAGAAAATTAGCAGATTTATTACACGATAAATGTAGGAGTATAATTAAAAGAATACAAAATATATGTACGATCATTGCCTCATGATAGGTAGTAAAAAGTGCATATTTATCACCACATTTACTATCATATTTCCCTATTTATTCTTTTAATTATGCACTATTACTAATGTTTTATTATTTAATGTGTGCAGGGCTTGAGTAATTAAAAAATAAAGAAATAAAGACTGAATGAAGCCCAAAAGCCCAAAAAGCCCATATGCAAAAATTGTAGTAATTTAGAAGTTTCAACATTATCTAACCTAATCTAAACTTGGATTTTAAATTCTTTATTTAAAATCTAAGGGAGGAAAAGGAAGGATAAGATAGAACTCCTAATTGCTAAAAGAAGAGGAAAAAGATAAGATGAGATGAAGTTCTACTCAACCAGGCATCTTGCACCACAAGATGAAGATAAAGGAGAGAAAAATTCGGATTCAGACTGTACAGATTTTAGTATTCAGATCATAACTTTTGCTACAGATATTCAAATCCTACGATTCAAGATGCTCTAGAAAGAAGACTTGACGGACTACAACTCTTATGTTGATCAAACTTTCCAATTCAGTCAGAAGATAAGGCATATTCGGTGATCAACATGATAACAAGTTGCAGGACAGATTTGAACTTCTATGGATAAGTCAAAACAAGTTTAGAGATAAAAGAAGAATTCAAATTCAGAGATATTTTGCTCCTCTTATCTTCATACGCTTCTTATCCTCTGGTTTTCTCCTATAAATACCCCTGAATAGTAACAGAGGAAGAGCAGATCTCAGAAGCTCAAGGGCAGATCCAGAGACAGGAGCTTAGGGTTTTTCTTTAGATTTTCTCTCTAATTTGTAGTTTGTAACTTAGGTTTTTTTTATGTAATTTTTACTTTCCTTTATGTAACTGAGAGGAGAAACGAGTTTCAAAGAGGAAGGAGATCAAGCTTGTACTGAGGTGACATCGGTGTAAGTAAGTCTTTTCTTCCATTGTTATAAGAATCAAATCGAAGTTTCTGTTTCTTCTTTACTCTTGTTTTCGTTTACTTTCCTCTGATGTGTTTGTAATCCAAGTGAATTCGATTGCCTCGAGACTGCTTCGCCATTGCAAGTGCCCTTGATAGACTATGGTGATGAATAACTATTCTTTTTTAGTTTAGCTCCGCCCTTTTATTCATAGTGTAGATCGAGAATGGGGAAGATCCTATACGCCATGCTTGATTCCTTTCAAAATCAAGGTAAGTCGTCGCAACGGATCTAAGGTATATGAGCACTGAAGAGGTAAGTAATTTTTAGGTTATCTTTCTTTTCTTTTATTCTTTAGTTTCAATATCACAAACTCCAACCATCTTTATCACTCTTTTCAATTTCTTTGTATATAATCTATTTTTCATTTTTCCATCTTCTTAATCTACCATCTTCTTCCTAATTTAACTTTAACTCAAATTTTTTTTTTTTTAAAGAACTAAAGAAGAACTTTAACCATACTTTGTAGCCTAAAAGAAAACTTACTAAAAAAGCTTCCATCGCTAGTCCCTCCTTGTGGATCACGACCCACATAGCCACTTGTTATCGCGGTAGAATTGAGTAACTTGCACATCTCTCTTTTAAAGTTTTGAAATTCTGTATTTTGTGTGCAGGTAAAACCTCAATCAAATTTTTGGGGCCGTTGCCGGGAGGGACGGTAAGTTATTCTCTAAAAAAAACCTAATTATTGATTTATTTATTATTTTTTTTGTTTGCAGGATTAGAGAACAGGAAATATAACTGCAGCAAAGGACATATAGCAACTCTGTGCCTCTGCCCTAGAAGGCAGAGCAGCAGAGCCTACTATAGAGCCGTGCAAACGCGGCCATAGCCGCGTTTCCGTGGCCTGAGTAGTGAACTACTCGCTGATTTTTCTGCAGGATGCTGGAAATTTAAAGCTATACTTGCTGTTCTGTTAATTTTTCTCTGTAATCACTCTGCACACTGCTAATTAATTAACAGTAACCTATTTGTTGAAAAATAAAAAAAATTAGACTCTTGCATGTTAGGCACGTGTCTATTTAATTTTTTTTAAATTCTGTTGAAGAGTGCTGGCGACAAGGTACGTTTGCATTGCATATAGATTAGGAAACACTCTTGGCTGATTTACTGCTTTTTGAGTGATTACTTATCTACTGCTTTACATGTACAAAAAAAAATTTAAGGGCATAACCCATAAATAACATAAGGTGGGGATTTCATCACCCTTCCTTGGCCCACAAATCATCTTCGTTGCACTCACAACCCTAACCCTAAATAAAAATTGACTAGACGTTGGCCCTAGGGACATCTCGGACTCAATTAGGAGATTATCCTAAGGGGGAAAGATGTTGGAATTTGACTCCTGCCAAATCAGTGTCTAGGAAGGGGATTAAGGGCCGAAAGCTCGAAGGTTGGTGGTTATTTAATTAAGGAACGTCTTTGACGGAAAACCTCCCACCAATCTTGCCCTGACCTGGCTGATTAGCTTGTGGTCAAAGTCTGCATTATACCTCCGTGGACAGTCTAACCAGTTAGGAGTCGTCTAGGTCATAAGTCTGCCCTAACTTAGGTTAGAATTTTTTCTTCTTCTTTTTGTTTGCTTATTTGTTTGTTTTCTTTTTCTTTGTTTGTGTTTTATTGTGTGATATGGCTTATAACAACAATTTTTCCAATTATAATGACAATCCATATTACACATCAACCTCTTTTTCAGATATTACCAACCCAGCATATCATAACTTTAACCAACCTAGTGTGCCAGATTGGTCTTATTCGAATCATTACATGCCCCAGTCCCAATACTATGAACAAGACTGGAATAATCATCACTACTCTTCACAGAGTCAATGGGGATACAACACCCCTGAGCCATATTGTCAACCACCTTTTCAACCATTCTCTTCATATACTTCTTTTACGACACCACCAATGTTTCAGTCCTCAAATGATCCATTCGATGGGTTAGAAGAAAAAGTGGATCGTTTGCAAGGTTTAATGAATGAGCAAATTTCTAAACTTTCAAACATTCTTGAACTAACCAACCAAGTTGATAGGAACTAAGAATCATTATGTCTAAAAGACCTTGATCAAAATTCAATTTCATCACATCAATATGAACATGATCAATCCCAATCCTTGGACAAATTGGCTAGTTTTAATTTCAATGAGATTGAATTAGATTGTGAATGTGAACCCGATCCCCAACTTTGCGATTCAGTTTCCGTCTTCGAATCTATGTTGACTCAGGTATTCTTACCCAATTTGGACCAATTTTCTGAGCCAACATTTATTCTCGTACCCATAGATTTTGAAATTGAATCACCAATTTTGGATAGTCACATTCCATTAATGGGAAAAGAATGTGAATATCAATTCTTGGACTTGGACTCAACGCTTGAACCAAAACTAACTTTCGAACCCCACGTCAATTTTCCCGAGTTTGTATTGGTTCCTGAACCTATCATTCTTGAGTCCAAGTCAATTATTCTACCAAGTCACATTCTTTTGTTGGACATAGGTATAGACCATGATGACTCTGTGATGATTTTCCAGGACTGGTCATGTAAAGGAAGTAAGTTTCACGATATGATCTTCCATGATCCTATTCATACTGGGGACTGTAAACATGTAAATAGAAAAGAGGTCAATAAAGGTAGGTTCCATGAACTATCACATTATCTTGATTGGGTAGCAATGCTTGACCCAATCAGACCACCACCGGAACCACCACCTTAAGGTAATATTTTCCTCCCCTTTCTTTTTTTTTTCATGCATAAATGCATTCATTCATACATTGAGGACAATGCATGAGATAGGTATGGGGGGAGGATTTACTAACATACTAACATAGGTAGATAGGTAGATACTAACAAAGATACTAAAAAAAATTAAAATTTTTTTTTGAAAAGAGAACAATATTTTGACTTATCTTTTGAAAGAAATCTAAGTTAGTCTTAAGAATTAGGAAAATCTTGATTAGGATTTCTAAAAACTTGGTCAAAATAAATAAATTGTTGAATTTTTAGGTATAGGAGGAAAAATTGAATAAGTAATTAGTCTTGATTTTTACCTTAATGAAATATGCATACCTAATACACTTACACATTTAGGATTCTAAGACAAAGACTCTTGTGCCCTATAAAAAATAATACTAAAAAAAAAATTGAAAAAAAAAAGAAATTCACTAATTAAGCTGGATACATGTGCCTCAAGAAGCATCAGTATTCACGCCTAAAGGTGATTTTATAAATAAAGTCCTTAGTTTTGTGCCCTAGTTCACTCGAATCCTTAAGTCCGTGGGGTGTTTTCTCACCCGGTGCCCTAAAACCGACCGGTTTGGGAGCCACCGACTTTAAGTTCGCTACATGGGTGGATTAGAAAGCCTAAGAAAAACTAAGAAATATTACTTATATATGTACTAACACATCTAATAGTCAATTAGTTAGGTATGAGGGCCTCAAGAAGCCTTGATACTTACACAAAAGAAAATTAGATGAGTTATACATATTAAAAAAAAAAGAGAAAATAATAATAAAAAGGCATGAGAGTCCAAGTTAAAGAATTCTTAGTAAAGATTCACAAGGATGCATATGACTTAGGCTAACGAAAGAGACTATACAAAAATTCAATTTTGATTCTTACCTAAAATGGATAACAATTTATTATATAAAGACTAAGTTTAAGAATGAATAAAAATGATAATCCTAAAACTTATAGATTACTTAGTCTCTTCAAACATATTTCAAATATTTTCCTTTTTTATGGATTTTGTGGGTGTAATCCATTGAAAACCCTCACGAGACAACACTCGTCCTCTAGTGTAACCTAGAGGTTTAACGGCTTGTTGCACATGCTAAGTGCAATCGTGATTCCTACGAAAGTCAGTTAGGATAGATTAGTTTTTCTTCTCTTATTCTTTTTGATTTTTACTCGAGGACGAGCAAAAAGATAAGTGTGGGGGTGTGATAGGTAGTAAAAAGTGCATATTTATCACTACATTTACTATCATATTTCCCTATTTATTCTTTTAATTATGCACTATTACTAATGTTTTATTATTTAATGTGTGCAGACCTTGAGTAATTAAAAAATAAAGAAATAAAGCCTGAATGAAGCCCAAAAGCCAAAAAAGCCCATATGCAAAAATTGTAGTAATTTAGAAGTTTCTACATTATCTAACCTAATCTAAACTTGGATTTTAAATTCTTTATTTAAAATCTAAGGGAGGAAAAGGAAGGATAAGATAGAACTCCTAATTGCTAAAAGAAGAGGAAAAGGATAAGATGAGATGAAGTTCTACTCAACCAGGCATCTTGCACCACAAGATGAAGATAAAGGAGAGAAAAATTCGGATTCAGACTGTACAGGTTTTAGTATTCAGATCATAACGTTTGCTACAGATATTCAAATCCTATGATTCAAGATGCTCTAGAAAGAAGACTTGACGGACTACAACTCTTATGTTGATAAAACGTTCCAATTCAGTCATCAGAAAAGGCATATTCGGTGATCAACTTGATAACAAGTTGCAGGACAGATTTGAACTTCTATGGATAAGTCAAAACAAGTTTGGAGATAAAAGAAGAATTCAAATTCAGAGATATTTTGCTCCTCTTATCTTCATACGCTTCTTATCCTCTGATTTTCTCCTATAAATACCCCTGCATAGCAACAGAGGAAGAGCAGATCTCAGAAGCTCAAGGGCAGATCTAGAGACAGGAGCTTAGGGTTTTTCTTTAGATTTTCTCTCTAATTTGTAGTTTATAACTTAGGTTTTTTTTATGTAATTTTTACTTTCCTTTATGTAACTGAGAGGAGAAACGAGTTTCATGGAGGAAGAAGATCAAGCTTGTACTGAGGTGACATCGGTTGAAGTAAGTCTTTTCTTCCATTGTTATAAGAATCAAATCGAAGTTTCTGTTTCTTCTTTACTCTTGTTTTCGTTTACTTTCCTCTGATGTGTTTGTAATACAAGTGAATTTGATTGCCTCGAGACTGCTTCGCCATTGCAAGTGCCCTTGATGGCCTATGGTGATGAATAACCATTCTTTTTTAGTTTAGCTTCGCCCTTTTATTCGTAGTGTAGATCGAGAATGGGGAAGATCCTATACGCCATGCTTGATTGCTTTCAAAATCAAGGTAAGTCGTCGCAACGGATCTAAGGTATATGAGCACTGAAGAGGTAAGTAATTTTTAGGTTATCTTTCTTTTCTTTTATTCTTTAGTTTCAATATCACAAACTCCAACCATCTTTATCACTCTTTTCAATTTCTTTGTATATAATCTATTTTTCATTTTTCCATCTTCTTAATCTACCATCTTCTTCCTAATTTAATTTTAACTCAAATTTTCTTTTTTTTTCTTTAAAGAACTAAAGAAGAACTTTAACCATACTTTGTAGCCTAAAAGAAAACTTACTAAAAAAGCTTCCATCGCTAGTCCCTCCTTGTGGATCACGACCCACATAGCCACTTGCTATCGCGGTAGAATTGAGTAACTTGCACATCTCTCTTTTAAAGTTTTGAAATTCTGTATTTTGTGTGCAGGTAAAACCTCAATCACCTCACATGTATCATTAGCCATCACTAGTTCTTGGTTCAAGAGCTTTATAAAGCATGACCTATAAGATCACTTTCACATCCAAGCTCAACAAACAAGAGCAAGTTACACTTAAACCATAGAGCAAGCATGGAATAAAGTAATGGTAACTTGTTAGAAAGTTAGATGTTAGAGTATTAGAATCCATCATCATGTGCCATCAATGGCTCTTACAAGAGTAATGCCAAGTAGAGGCTATTAGATTCATGTGAATTATCAAGTAAAGAGTTGGCAAGTTAGTGGTTAGTAGTTAGTTGCCATGAGAAAAAAAGCCTAGCATGTAAAGAGTTAGAGAGAAGAAAACCAATAGAGATAAGGAGAAAACCTTTCATGTCACCTTCCATTACAAGAATCCTAACCTTCATCCTATGCATCTTTCTCTTCCCTATTACATGATCTATAAAGAAAATAGAAAACAAAAAAAAAGAAGAAAACTAAACTAAACTACACAAATTGGAGAAACTACCCCTAAAAACTCTCCTCCCTTCTGTTCGGAGAACACTAGGGTATTTATAGGCTATAAAGGGGGCACCAGGGAAGCATCACGGGGCCACCAGTCAAAACTCGACACATGGCCCCACCAGAAGGTCGCGGAAATGCAGTTTTTGCAGCCCTTCTAGGGTCACGCGCGCCGTGCCAATGGGTGTAGAACATGCTTGTCCCCCTGCCGATTTCTGCTGCTGGTTTCTGATTTTTTGCAATTTGTTTTGGTAGATCTAGTTTCCAAAGTCAAAAGCTATATTTGTAGGCTTAAATCATCAAATAAATGAGATTTTTTTGCTTCTTCTTCATTCCACACCATGGTCCTAGAAACATATAAGAGAGGTGTTATTAACAAAATTTAATATTAATAAATGTGAAGATATGGTATGAAATATGCAATTTTGAAGACTAATCACACCCCCACACTTATCTTTTGCTCGTCCCGAGCAAAACAGAAAAACTAACTAGGCAGATTATTACACCACTTTCGCAGGTGACACGATTGCACTGAGCGTGTACAACAAGCTGTTAAACCTCTAGGTTTCCCCTAGAGGAGGAGTTTTATCTCCTGAGAATTTTCAGCGGATTACACTCACAAAATCCATAAAGAAAGAAATCAAATGTTAGTACTTTGAAAATGTATTTTGAAATAGAGAAAATTGTTGAAATATTTTTGCAAAAATTTAAGTGATCCAAAGTCATAGGTTAACCATAAATTATTCTTCCCTAATCTAAGTCTTAATGCAAAATCTTGTTATAAATTAAATATGAGAATTTAAAATTGAATCGATTCTTTGATCTTTCATAAAAACTCTTAGAAAATATGCACTTTGTGAATAGTGAACATTTTTGGGATATCAACTCTAACTTTCATGCCAATTATTTATTATATATATATTTGTTTTTCTTCCATTAATTTCTTTAGGCTTTCTAGTTTTCCCGGGTAGTGAGCCTTTAGCTGGTGACTCCCAAATCAAATAATTTTAGGGCACAATATGAGAAAACATCCCTCGGGCTTAAAGACTCGAGTAAACAAGGTCACAAAACTAAAGGAAAATATGTTATTTTTGTCCACTATTTTAGGCATGAATAATCATGCTTCCTGAGGCATAACTACCCAGCTTTAATAAGTAATTTTTATCATTATTTTATATATATATATATTTTTATGGCATTTTCAGTCTTTGTTTCAACCCCAAAAAAATTGTATAAGTGTGAAGTGCTTATATCTAAGGCAAAAAATTCGAGATCAAATTATCTTTCCAATCTTACTTTCTTATCCTAAAATTTAAATAAGATCTATTATTTTGACTCGGTTTAAAAATTCATAGTTTTAGGTCTTCTTAATTCCTAAGATCCTCTTAACTTTCTTAAAAATAAATCAAAACTATTTCTCTTATTTCAAAAAATTTTATAAAAAGAAAAGAAAAGAGTTTCTATATAAAAGAAAAAATCTAAAAATTTTCTAGAAAGAAGTGTAAAAGAAAGAAAGTTAGAACAACTTACGTTAGTAAACCCTCCCCCACACTTATCTCATACATTATCCTCAATGCATCGTTAATGTGTATATGCATGAAACAAATAGGGAAGGAAAAATTACCTCAGGGTGGTGGTTCTTATGGTGGTCTGATTGGTCCACAAAATGCGCTCCAATCCAAAATGCGTGTCTCGAAGGAACCCACCAGTGACCTCTCTGATATGACCCACAATTATGATATATACATGGATGAATTTTATTTGGATTTTTATCCCATCTAATTTCCAAAGTTTTAAATAATTTCAGAGTCATTATTATCAATACCTTTGTTCCAGAATGGAGTGTGAAATGATGGAATGACAGATTTAGATTCAGGAAGGACAGGAACTAATACCGACTCAGAAAATTAACTGAAATCAAGTGAAGGTTCTAGAGTCAAAATTTATTCAGGAAGTGGATCCAAACTCGAGAATTGGTATTCATACACTTTCCCCAGCAATGAATTGTGATCATAAGATATTGGTGATTCAACTTCATGGTGTACTGGTACAAGATTCAATGTTGACTTCCGAATACAAAAAAAATATGGTAAAGATACCTGATTGCTAAAAGAAAGAACAATTAATGAGTTTAAGAATTTACCGTGTAGCTTGTGGCTAACGGGTCGTGTCCACAAGGAGGGATGCGATGGAAGCTTTTCGGTGAATCGTTTAGAAACAAGAAATTGTGTTCGTTTTTTATGAAAAAGAGAATGGAAAGAAAGAGATGATTAAAGAAAAATTGCAACTTTTAGAAAAGGTTTTGGAGAAGGTGATTTAGAAAGCTTGAGAATTATTTTGGTTGTTTTTATAATAAGAAAGCAAATCTGGGCTCACTATCTCACTACTCAATTATTCATTCTTCTCTTAAAATGTTAAGTGCCTCAAGTGATCATTTGCAAAACTTAAAGTTGATTTTTAGAAAGCTTTAAGTAAAGCACATAAAATGGTTAGAAGAGTTGAGTCTTTTCTTCAAGAAATCGTGAGAATTGAATATTAAAACATCAAGCGCGAAGAAGCAAGAATGAAGTAAAAATAATTCAAGAGATGTTCATGAAAGAAGTGAGAATTCAACAATCCAAACCCATCCTCATGTGCCTTCAAGAACACTTTCAAAAAGAAAGGCTTTTAAGTAAGGCATTCATATGAGTCATCGGGTCTTTTTCTTTTGAAAATAGGAGAGAAGGAGAGTAAAAGAGAGTTGCGATAGCGAGCCCAGAAAACCGTTTAGTTATCCATAGAAAACGAAGAAGAAAGCAAAATAATGCACGACATACCGAAACAAGAGTGGAAGGAAATGTGGCTTGATTCTTGTATTGCTGTCACTTCAATCTTCAAGTACAAGCTCTCAGTTCCTCTCTCTCACAAATTTTGATACTGGACTACAAAGTAAATAACAAGATTACAACTTTGTGCTAGCTAACAAAGAGCCTAAATCCTAAGAAAATAAACACAAAACTTAATCCTAGTCTTCACTGCATTTTTCTTTGCTGAAACCCATATTTATAGTCAAAAACAAAACGAGGAGGATCCCGGGAAGATTGGGAGAGCAAACGCTCCCCCAACAGACTCTGTTTGGTCGCGAAAACGCGGCTAGGGCTGCGTTTCTGCGGCCATGGTGTGGCCAGGTAGCCACACCCAAGGGGGGGAGGATCCTGGTTTGGTGGTTGGCCCGTATCTGCTGCTGGTTTTCTTGTTTCTGCTCCAACCGTTGACGAAACAGCCTTTGATTTTGTGGCTTCAATCGCTCGATTCAGGGAGGATTCTTCTCAACCTCTTGATATACCAAGATTTAGCCCTGATTTCTTCATTTTGAATTTATTCTGAATTAATTTAGAATTTGGTGGGCTTTGGGCTTGTTTCTATTTTCTTTCTTTGAGCACTTGGGCCTACATTTAGCAAAGAAAAAGAAAACTTATTAATAGGATTTATTAGCTAAAAAGAATGGTAAGGTGACAATATAAATGCAATATATGTGACTAATCACACCCCCACACTTATCTTTTGTTCGCCCTCGAGCAAAACATCAGACTAATTCTAATCAATTATTAGACCACTTTCGCAGGTCACTCAATTGCACTGAGCATGTGCAACAGGCCGTTAAACTCTAGGTTACCCCTAGAGGACGAGTTTTGTCTCGTGAGGGTTTTCAGCGGATTGCACCCACAAAATCCAAAAAGAAAGAGAAAAAGGTTAGTATTTTCGAAAAGCATTTTTTTTCTTTAAAGGAGAAAATATTTGAAGTATATTTGTGAGAGTTTAAGTAATCTATAAGTCATAGGAATATCAAATTTTTCATTCCTAAACTTAGTCTCTACTCAAAAACATGTTATCAATTAAAGTAAGGAGTCAATTTGTACTTCTCATCTAGTCTATTAATTTACCCTGAGTCGTATGCACCATCGTGACTGTGAAGTTGACTAAGGGTTCTTTAACATTAACTCCTATGCCTTATATTTATTTATTTTTGGTGAAATTTATTCCTCAATTTCATTAGGCTTTCTAATCTGCCCATGTAACGAGCCTTCAGTCGGTGACACCCAAACCAGATAGTTTTAGGGCACCAGGTGAGAAAACACCCCTAAGGACTTAAACACTCGAGCAGATAAGGCCACGAAACCAAGGTTTTTATTTATACGATGTACCCCTTTTAGGCGTGAATACTTATGCTTCATGAGGCATAAATACCCAGCTTAATCAGAGGATTTATATACACATTTTTTTTTCAAACTTATCTAATTATCTTTTGCATAAATACTAAGGCTTGCTTAGGCCAAAGCACGTAGCTAATCAATAATTAGACTTGTTTTTTTTCATATTTTTTTATAAGGCATAAGAGTCTCTGTTTTTAAGCCTTAAGTGTGTAAGTGTATTTTGTGTGCATATTTCATCAAGGTAAATATCAAGACTAAATTACTTTCACAAATTTTCTTCCTAACCCTAAAAATCAAACAAGTTATCTTGTTTTGACCAAGTGTAAGAAATCCTAATTATGATTCTCCTATTCCTTAAAATTGACTTAATTTCTTACAAAAAATATATCAAAATATTATCTACCCCTTTCAAAAAGTTTTTTTTTTATATCCATTTTTTCTTCTTTTTTTTTTATATCAGTCATGTTAGAATCAGTCATGTTAGAACCCTCCCCCACACTTATCTCATGCATTGTCCCCAATGTATGAAAGAAATGTATAAGTGCATGAAATAAAATGGAAAGGAGGAAAGTTACCGATACACTGGGTCAAAAAGACCCATTGCCGTTTCATTTACCGGCACCGATTCCAAGAAAGGTTTAAGGCGTTGACCATTTACCTTAAAGTCATATCCATTCTTGGGGTCACTGATCTCAACTGCACCGTGTGGAAACATGGTTTTTATAACGAATGGCCCAGTCCATCTCGATTTCAATTTTCTTGGAAAAAGATGAAGCCTAGAATTATAGAGTAAGACTTTTTATCCGGGGACAAAGGTTTTTCTTATGATGTTCTTGTCATGGAAAATCTTGACTCTCTCTTTAGTGATCCTAGCATTTTCATAGGCTTCATTTCTCAATTCCTCCAATTCAGAAATTTGTAATTTCCGAAGGTCACCGGCCTTAGGTCAAGTCAAAATTCAAATGCTTGATTGCCCATAAGGCTCGGTGCTCTAACTCAACGGGCAAGTGACAAGGTTTGCCATAGACTAACCTATAGGGAGACATTCCTAGAATCGTCTTAAAAGCGGTCCTGTAGGCCCATAGAGCATCTACGAGTTTGATGGACCAATCTTTCCAGTTTTGGTTCACAGTTTTCTCCAATATAAGCTTGACCTGTCTATTTGAAACCTCAACTTGCCCACTGGTTTGAGGATGATAAGGTGTGGACAACTTGTGAGTTATGGCATACTTTCGCATAAGAGCTTCAAAAGATCTATTGCAAAAGTGAGTGCCATTATCACTGATGATAGCACGAGGGGTTCCGAAGCGTGAAAAAATGTTCTCTTTCAAAAACTTTATGACAACTTTGTTATCATTAGTTTTACAAGGAACGGCTTCTACCCACTTGGACACATAATCCACAGCAACCAATATGTATTAGTTCCCAAATGAATTAGGAAATGGACCCATAAAGTTGATGCCCCAAACATCAAAGAGTTCTATTTCTAGAATTGGGTTGAGGGGCATCATATTTCGGTTTGAAATCCTTCCTACCATTTGGCATCAGGGCACGTCTTGCAAAATTCATAAACATCCTTGAACAGAGTGGGCCAATAAAACCCACTTTGTAGCACCTTTTCAGCAGTCTTGCGAGGACCAAAGTGTCCACCGCATGCAAGTTCGTGACAGAAAGACAGAACACTCTTAACCTCCTCATCAGGAATGCATCTCCTAATAATTTGGTCAGAACAGTACTTGAAAAGATACGGTTCCTCCCAAAAGAAATACCGGACTTGAGATAAGAACCGGTAAACATCATTTTTGGACCAATGAGACGGAGTTTGGTTTGTGACTAAGTAATTCACTATATCAGCAAACTAAGGTTCCCTAGAGATAGCTAAGAGATGTTCATCAGGAAAATCCTCATTTATGGCTAATTCGTTGCTTGGAGAATTAGGGATCCGTGAGAGGTAGTCAGCAACGACATTTTCTACGCCTTTCTTATCTCGAATCTCAAGATCGAATTCTTGAAGGAGGATCCAACGAATGAGTCGGGTCTTGGCATCCTTCTTCATCATGAGGTACCTAAGCGCAGAATGATCGGTGAAAATGGTAGTTTTGGACCCTAGTAGGTAGGGACGAAACTTCTCTAAGGCAAACACTACTGTCAAGAATTCCTTCTCAGTCGTAGTGTAGTTCAGTTGAGCATCGTTGAGAGTCCTACTAGAGTAGTAGAGCACATCTACTTGTTATCAATGCGTTGTCCTAGGACAGCGCCTATGGCAAAATCGGAAGCATCGCACATGATCTCGAGCGGCTTAGACCAATCCGGTGCAGATATGATTGGTGCAGAAATAAGCTCTCTCTTAAGCTTCTCCCAAGAATTTATGCATCCAGCATCGAAAGTGAAGGACACATCCTTAGCTAACAGATTAGTCAAGGGCCTAGCAATTTTGCTAAAATCCTTGATAAATCTTCGGTAGAAACCAGCGTGTCCTAAGAAGGATCTAATGTCCTTAACGCATTTGGGCATGGGAAGCTTAGCAATAACCTTGATTTTGGCTCTATCCACTTCAATTCCTTTCTTGGAGATTTCATGACCCAAGACAATTCCATGTTTTACCATGAAGTGGCATTTCTCCCAGTTCAGTGTCAGATTTTTCTCAGCACAACGTTGGAGGACGAATTCTAAATGGTGGAGACATTGAGTGAATGAATCTCCGTACATGGAGAAATCATCCATAAAGATCTCTAAGAATCGTTCTACCATATCAGAGAAAAGACTCAACATGCAACGTTGAAACGTTGCTGGGGCATTGCATAAGCCGAAGGGCATTCGACGATAAGCAAATGTCCCAAATGGACATGTAAACGTAGTCTTTTCTTGGTCCTCAGGAGCGATAGGGATCTGGTTATAACCTGAGTAACCGTCTAAGAAACAGTAATACTCGTGACCCGCCAAACGTTCAAGCATTTGATCAATGAAGGGAAGTGGAAAATGGTCCTTACGAGTTGCAACATTCAGTTTCCTATAGTCGATGCAAACTCGGATCTTCGTGGGAAGTCGAGTTTGAACCAACTCTTTATTCTCGTTTTCCACTACGGTGAAACCGGATTTCTTCGGAACCGCGTGGACAGGACTGACCCATTGGCTATCAGAAATGGGATAAATTATCCCATTGTCTAAGAGTTTTATGATTTCATAATGAACAGCCTCTTGCATTATAGGGTTTAACCTACGCTGCGGGTCTCTCTTAGGTGTGGCGTCTTCATTAAGATGAATTCGATGTTGAACGATGCTTGAACTTAATCCCTTGATATCAGTCATAGTCCATCCAATGGCTTCCATATGTTTTCTTAGAACAGCTTTCAGATCTTCTTCTTCCCCGTCATTTAAATGGGAGGCAATGATGACAGGAAAGGTCTCTTGTTCGCCTAGATAGGCGGCGTACTTGAGATGCGCAGGTAAGATTTTTGGTGAATCGTTTAGAAACAAGGAATTGTGTTCGTTTTTTATGAAAAAGAAAATGGAAAGAAAGAGATGATTAAAAGAAAAATTGCAACTTTTAGAAAAGGTTTTGGAGAAGGTGATTTAGAAAGCTTGAGAATTGTTTTGGTTGTTTTTATAATAAGAAAGCAAATCTAGGCTTACTATCTCACTGCTCAACTGTTCATTCTTCTCTTAAAATGTTAAGTGCCTCAAGTGATCATTTGCAAAACTTAAAGTTAATTTTTAGAAAGCTTTAACTAAAGCACATAAGATGGTTAGAAGAGTTGAGTCTTTTCTTCAAGAAATCGTGAGAATTGAATATTAAAACATCAAGCGCGAAGAAGCAAGAATGAAGTAAAAATAATTCAAGAGATGTTCATGAAAGAAGTGAGAATTCAACAATCCAAACCCATCCTCATGTGCCTTCAAGAATACTTTCAAAAAGAAAGGCTTTTAAGTAAGGCATTCATATGAGTCATTAGGTCTTTTTCTTTTGAAAACAGGAGAGAAGGAGAGTAAAAGAGAGTTACGATAGCGAGCCCAGAAAACCGTTTAGTTATCCATAGAAAACGAAGAAGAAAGCAAAATAATGCACGACATACCGAAACAAGAGTGGAAGGAAATGTGGCTTGATTCTTGTATTGCTGTCACTTCAATCTTCAAGTACAAGCTCTCAGTTCCTCTCTCTCACAAATTTTGATACTGGACTACAAAGTAAATAACAAGATTACAACTTTGTGCTAGCTAACAAAGAGCCTAAATCCTAAGAAAATAAACACAAAACTTAATCCTAGTCTTCGCTGCATTTTTCTTTGCTGAAACCCATATTTATAGCCAAAACCAAACGAGGAGGATCCCGGGAAGATTGGGGGAGCAAACGCTCCCCCAACAGACTCTGTTTGGCCGTGGAAACGCGGCTAGGGCCGCGTTTCTGCGGCCCTGGTGTGGCCAGGTGGCCACACCCAAGGGGGGAGGATCCTGGTTTGGTGTTTGGCCCGTATCTGCTGCTAGTTTTCTTGTTTCTGCTCCAACCGTTGACGAAACAGCCTTTGATTTTGTGGCTTCAATCGCTCGATTCAGGGAGGATTCTTCTCAACCTCTTAATATGCCAAGATTTAGCCCTGATTTCTTCATTTCGAATTTATTCTGAATTAATTCAGAATTTGGTGGGCTTTTTGGCTTGTTTCTCTTTTCTTTCTTTGAGCACTTGGGCCTACATTTAGCAAAAAAAAGAAAACTTATTAATAGGATTTATTAGCTAAAAAGCATGGTAAGGTGACAATATAAATGCAATATATGTGACTAATCAATACCGGAGTCATTATTGAATCAAAAAGTGAAAAGAAATTACCAACTTGTGGATCGGGATCACATTCATACTCAAATTCAATTTTGAAAAAATGATAACTTGCTGAAATGTCAAGATGGTTCTCGAAATTTTGGGTATTGAATCTTGATTTTCGTCCGCAGAAGGAATGTGAATGGGTGAAATGATGATTCAAGTTCAGAAATTATGGGAATCAAAACTGGCTCAAGAATGTTACTTAGTTTAGGCAACACTACAGGAGTTGATATTGATTCAAGGATTAGACTCGAATCACTAAACTGAAGCTCAGATTCACATTTATCTTCAAGTTCAATTTCAAGAAATTTATAACTTGTCAAAATATCAAGGATTTGATTTTGGTCAAGTTCAGGTTGGTATGATAAAATTAAAGTTTGATTTCCAAAATGACATGATTCTTGAGTGATATGAAAATTTGGTGGACATTGGAAGTCAACCATATTTTGAATTAGTCGCTCGGACTCTTGCACGAATTCCATAGTTTTTTCCAACAATGATTTTTCTTTAGGTGGTTTTGGAAAAGAACTATATGTGGTTTGGAAAATTGTGGATATAATGAGGTAGTCATGGTTTCAAATTATTTTTGGGCCTCTAACATGGCTTCCATACTCTTTTGTAGCTCTGATTTTTTTTTCAATTAGTGGCTCTAAAAAAGAGTATGTGAAGCAAAATGTGGGAAAGAAGATGGTGGACAAGGTGATTGATGATTTAACTTGGGTGAGGTGAATCCCCATGAACTCTGTGAAGAGTAGAAATTATTTTGAAAATCTTAGTCATAGGATTGGGTGTATCGGTCATATTGAGTCGGATAAACCAAATCCGGCCTATATGGTGGTCCATGTTGTACATAGCCGGGTTGGAGTTATCCGAGTCAATTGAGGTCAAGGTGAAATATGGATTCATATTAGGATTGAAAAAATTGTTATTGTTAAAATCTATTTCACAATTTAAAAAAAAGAAAAACATACAAACAAACAAATAAAGAAAAAGGAAATGAAAAAGAAAACAAGCCTATGCTAGACTTGGACCTAGATGACTCCTAATTCGTTAGACTATCCATGGGGGGTACCTTGTGAAAATCTGACCACAAGTTAATCGGCCAGGTAGGGAAAAGTCCAGTGGGAGGTATCCGTGTTGGAGCAACGGGCCTAATTATGTTAAACCACTGTTCTTTGAGGTTTCGCCTCTCAATCCCCAACCATTGACAGTGATTTAACAAGAGTCAAACTCTAACAACTTCCCTCTTAGTTCAATCTCTTAAATGAGTCTGAGATGTCTCTAGGGGCCAACGTCTAGCAAGTTTTATTAAGGCTTGGGTTGTGTGAGTGTGGAGGTGATTTTTGAGTTAAGGGAGGGTAATAACTTTCCCACCTTATCTTATATTGGGTTTGGCTCTTAATTCAATTCGTGCAAGTGTGCAATATAGATAAAAGTCACAAAGCGAGTTAATCACACACGTGTTTGTACTAACTATATGCAATGCAATATGTACACTTTGGTCCAGATCTCAACAATAGAAGAACAAAATATAATATATTGGAATAAAAGTTGACATGTGCCTAGATGCTAATGTCTAAACCGTTTTAAAATATCCAATTACCGTATTTTAGTTCTTAATTATTACAGTAAACAGCTAATCTAAACAGAAAACTAGCAGCAAAATATAGCAATATACAAGAATTTATCCAACCACACAAAAGCAAGTATGGATTTTTGCAATGCTAAAAATTTGACCTACACACCAAAAACAAAGAAGAAAAGTTAACAAAAACATAAGATTAAACCGTTCCCATCCCTGGCAACGACGACAAAATTTGATCGGGGGAAAACCATGCACAAAAAATGTCATTTTGAAATCACTAATTAAGTGTGTGTGCTTTATATTCCTTGATACTTCCGTTATAACATAGAGGCTAAATGGGTCAAATCTCTAGGGACGGGAGACGATAGAAGCTTTAACGGTATCTTCACGTATGTGTGTTAACGGTTCTTCTATATTTCAAAGAATCAAAAAGAAAGAAAATAAAGAATGAAAAGAGAAGAATACGATGGAAACAAAGATAGAAATATTAAAGAGAATGTATTTGTGTTTTTTGTATTATTTCTAAAATAAAGTAAAAATAAAAGAAAACTCATGGCTACTAACTACTAATGGCTCCACCAATATACTAACCTCTCAGTGATAGTTGCCACACATGTATCATTGGCCATTACTAATCCTTGGTTCAGGACTTTACAAAGCATGACCTATAAGATCACTTTCACATCCAAACTCAACAAATAAGAGAAAGTTACACTTAAACCATGAAAACTAACTAGAGCAAGTATGGAATAACGTAATGGTAACTTGTTAGTGTGTTAGATGTTATAGTGTTAAAATTCATCAACATGAGTCATCAATGGCTCTTGCAAGAGCAAGGCCAAGTAGAGGCTATTAGATTCATGTGAATTATCAAGTAAGGAGTTAGCAAGTTAGTAGTTAGTGGTTAATTGTCATGAGAAAAAGAACTAAGCATACAATGAGTTAGAGAGAAGAAAACCAATAGAGATAAGGAAAGAACCTTTCATAGAATGTCGCATTCCATTACAAGAATCCTAACCTTCATCCTATGCATCTCTCTCTTCCCTCTTACATGATCTATAAAGAAAATGAAAAACAAAAAAAAGAAGAAAACTAAACTATACTACACAAATGGGAGAAACGACCCCTAAAAACTCCCTTCCCTTCTGTTCAGAGAACCCTGGGGTATTTATAGGCTAAGGGGGGCACCAGGAAGCATCACGGGGCCACCAGTCAAAACTCGACACGTGGCCCGATTAGTCTCTAATTTTGCATAATTTTTATCACATCTGCATGTTTATTTGATATAAAATTCTGCTGATAAAGCTTTGCTTGCTTGATCCTAGGTCCATGGTGTGCAAATGAAGAAGAAGACCCTAAAGCACCATTTAATGGATGATTAAAGGCCTACCAAGTAGCCATTAACCTTAGGGAGGAGATTTTGTCAGCCCAGGGCATCAAATCTAGAATCCAGAAGATTTAGTTGACAGGGGACAAAAAGGATGGTACGCAGCAGGAAGCCATACGAGCGCCGCCCTGGCAGGGTCGCGTTTTCGCGGCCGTACGGGCGCAGCCGCGCCCGTGCTTTGGGCCAGGGGTTGTCCCCCTGGGCCCCTTTCCCCTGATGCCTATAAATACCCCCAGGGGTTCTTTAGAAGAAGATATCTAGAGTTTAAGAGTTGTTATTATCTTGTTCTAGGAGTTGTAGTTGTTGTTTCTTTCTTCTTCTAGTTTTAGTTTAGCCATTAGAGTGAAAGAGAGAGGGTGTGTAAAAGTTGTATTTGAAGGTGGCAATCTAATACAAGTAATACTTCTCTTCCTTCTTTCAATTTACTTGTGTTTTCCATTTGCTTTTACTTTCTTGTTTTAGTGTAATACTCCCTCTCTTTACCTCTTCTCTTTTGTTATTTCTTTTCTTAAGCATGTCTAACTAACTCTTTCATTGCATGGCTAACTAACTACTAACTCACTAATCTCTAACAACTTGATTGATAACCCAAATGAGTCAATAGTGTCAAACAAGCCTTGTGCAAACAAGAGCTATGACATTTTAAGATGAGGGTTCTAACTCTAACTTACCTACAAGTATTAGCTCTCTTATATTTCATGCTTAACGGGTTTTTAATGATCTATAAACTTTACTTGTCTTTGTAAGAAGAGATTTTCCTTTTAACTTTGCCGATACCATTAGCGCACTTGTGTCTTCCCTTATTATCGCCTTCTATTGGATCTTGATAAGGGAATGTCCGAGTTTTTGTTGTGTAAAGCTATGTTAAAGGAAGAACTTTCACTCGATTTTCACGTGAATAGTTCCTATGCATTAGGGTTATGCTTGTCAATGATCCCTCATGAGGCCACATCTTCAAGAAGTTAGAGATTAGTGGGAGCATTTAGTAGAAAGTTAGCCATACGTTTTTACCATTAAGAATATCACTTTTACAAAACACCAAGCCATTCTAAACAATTCTTGAAACCAACTTGTTTTCATTTTTCAATTCTTTATTTGAAACAATGAACTTTCTCTTTTCATGAACAAAGAGGCCGCATCAAGCTTTCATCGCTCTCCCTCCTTGTGGATATGACCCGTATAGCACTTTGCTACTACGAAAGAATCGCAAAAGCAGTAACATCGATCCACACTCCTTTACTTATATTTGTGCATGTTTTTTGTCGATCAGGCCCCACCAGATGGCCGTGGAAACACGATTTTTACCGCATTTTTGTGGCTCTTCTAGGGCTGCGCGCGCCACGCCAGTGGGTGCAGACTGTTAGGCTGTCCCCCTGCTGGTTTCTGCTGCTGGTTTCTGTTTTTCTACAATCTGTTTTGGCAGATCTAGTTTTCAAAATCAATGGATATATTTGTAGGCTTTAAATAACTAAATAAATGGGATTTTTGGGCTTCTTCTTCATTTCACACCATGGACATAGAAACATACAAGAGAGTTATTATTAATAGAATTTAATATTGAATAAATATGAAAATATCGTATGAAATATGCAATTTTGGAGACTAATCACACCCCCCTTATCCTACACTTAAACCATCAAAACTAACTAGAGCAAGCATGGAATAAAGTAATGGTAACTTGTTAGAGAGTTAGATATTAGAGTGTTAGAATCCATCATCATGAGCCATCAATGGCTCTTGCAAGAGCAAGGCCAAGTAGAGGCTATTAGATTCATGTGAATTATCAAGTAAAAAGTTAACAAGTTAGTGGTTAGTGGTTAATTGCCAAGAGAGAAAAAATCTAAGCATGTAAAGAGTTAGAGAGAAGAAAATCAATAGAGATAAAGAGAGAACCTTTCATAGAATGTTACCTTCCATTACAAGAACCCTAACTTTCATCCTATGCATCTCTCTCTTCCTATTACATGACCTACAAAGAAAATGAAAAACAAAAGAAAGAAGAAAACTAAACTACACTACACAAATTAGAGAAACTACCCCTAAAAACTCTCCTCCCTTCTGTTCAGAGAACCCTGGGGTATTTATAGGCTATAAAGGGGGCAACAGGAGCATCACGGGGCCACCAGTTGAAACTTGACACGTAGCCCCACTAGAAGGATGTGGGAATGCGATTTTTGCTGCATTTTCGCGGCCCTTCTAGGGCCGCGCGCACCGCGCCAGTGGGTGCAGACTGTTGGCTTGTCCCCCTGCTGATTTCTACTGCTGGTTTCTGATTTTCTGCAACCTGTTTTGGATCTAGTTTCCAAAGTCAGTGGCTATATTTGTAGGCTTTAAATCACCAAATAAATGATATTTTTGGGCTTCTTCTTCATTCCACACCATGGACCTAGGAACATACAAGGGAGGTGTTATTAACAGAATTTAATATTGAATAAATGTGAAGATATGGTATGAAATATGTAATTTTGGAGACTAATCACCCATCTCAAAACTTTTGAACTAGATCTAAGAGAAAAAGCCAGAGCCCAAAATTCTTCCCCAGACCCCTGAAATTTGTCATGCCCAGCCAATCTTTGTTGCGAAAACACAGCCTTTCTCAGAGGACTCGCACGCCGCCAACTTTCACCACAGTCTATTTTGCCTGTAGATCCCAGTTCTACCATCTAATTTCAGAGAGTTGCTGTTAAGACTGCGAGAGGCAGTCTAAGTTTTGGATTTATCGCCCAAGGTCTCCAGGGGAGGTTTGCAATTTCTCCTTCCCTATTCTCTCTGTTTCAATTCTGTTCATATCATGGCTCCATTAATCTGCCCTGAAATTTTTTTCTTTGTATTTTAAATGCTGTGAACTGTTATTTACATGTATTTTTAGATTGTATTTGGGAGAGGCATTGGTATAAGCTTGTATATGATAACACGGACGTTGACGTCTTCTATTGCCATAATCGTTAAAGAAATTTTACACAAAAATAGATACGACAACCATTAATCTTGAGCACAACAAGTTTCTAGTACACCTTGATCATAGGGACCTCTTAGTCACACTTGAGGCTATTGAGGAAGTTACACAAGTCCCTGTCCCGGCTCAACAATGCTGCACCACTACCCTTGATCGATTGCATGTCATTGATGGGTACACGTTGCACAGAGTTGGATCATGGTCTCAAGGCGAGAACTATGTTTCATAACATTCTTGCATTGGACGATGGATCCAGTAGAATATTCTTAGTATAGACCACATCACCTCGTTCAATAGATCCGTCCTTCAGATCATCCATCTATAGTCTTATGACCAGGCAACACACGATTTTTGTGAATACAATCATTTTACAACACCTGATAGCTAATTCTCAATGTACAAGGGGTTAAAATATTCCTTACCGATACTAGTGGCTCGTCTGGGTAGAAAATTCCTGTCGGACGAGGAATTTTCTGGTTATGACTGAGTATTTGTAGCCACTAAAAAGGACCACTAGTGCATACAATAGCTATCTTCACTCGATTTGAACACCGACAGTCCAGACCTTGGATATTCCTACTGAACCTTCTTCAGAGGAACAAATGGAGGAGGAGGATGAGCCCGCTTTTGAAAGTACACCTAGAGGGGGGGTGAATAGGTGTACCGCTTATCTAATGAACTAAATGCGAAAATTAAAAACTAATTGCTACAATACTTAGTGCAACCAACGAGTGTAGCCGAATTCCCCGTGAAGGGCTCTGGACTAACTCCTCTTGATTCTTCTGAATAAGAGTTGAGGCGCTATATGAAGCTCTCGTGGTTAACCACAAGTGAGGCACACAAACACACAAGCATATATATGATATGACAAAGTAAAGCAATGCACAAATAAAGAGAGAGAGAGAGAGAGAGTTTAGAGACAATGGATCAAACGCAAACAACAAGATGTGTTTCGAGGTTCGAGCACCGAGCTCTACATCCCTGCCTTCACCGAGAAGGATTTCCAATCCACTAGGAGTACCGAACTCCTCTCTCAACCAATACAACCTCCACCGAGGCAATACAAAGGTCTACCGAAGACCGGAGTACCGAACTCCACCAATCCAACCAATACAACCTCCAACGAGGCAACACAAACACCATCTCACACAAGAGGGTAGGCCCTTAGCCAAACAACCAATCACCTCAACACTTGAGGGATACAAATCTAACTCCACCTCACACAAGAGGGAGTAAATCACAACCTCAACCTCTACCAAAGAGGGAGCTAACCACAACCCAAATCAACCTCTACCAAAGAGGGATACAACAAGTAAGGGTTTACAACTTGGTGGTATATCTCAACCACAAACAATTTCCTTTTTCCACAAAACAAGTGATCCTATAGAGAGGATAGAATGATAGCTCAAGTGTGGAAAATCAAGTGTTTGGAAATCAAAAACTCAAATAAAACTATTGGGAAAATAGCTAGGATAAGAATAAAATTAAGATCAAAAACCAATCCCAAAGCTTTTCCTTTTTCTTGAATTTTCCAAACCCTTTTGAAACAAATAAAGATGAACTCTTTAAGAACCAAAAACTTTTTGAAAACTTGCTGGAATAAACACTAGAGAGTAGGAATTTTTGGCTCTAAAAATCTTAGAGAAAAACTCAAAACAATGGGGTACATAAAGCCCCAATCCAAAACTAGCCGTTAGAGCTGAAAAACAGCTCTGGCGGCTGGCGGTCGACCGGCCCGGTCGACCGCCAATGGTCAAATTTTTGACCGTTGAAGCATCGGTCGATCGCCCGGTCGACCGCCCAAATCCAGAGAGCAACTTTGTTCTCTGGACGGTCGACCGCCCGGTCGTCCGTGCCTTGCTTACGGTCGACCGTCCGGTCGACCGCCCCCACCCGAGAGTGGGGGACTTGCAGTCGGTCGATCGTGCGGTCGACCGGCTCAAGTACCAGCCCAACGTGCACAAGTTTGGGCACGTCGGTCGACCGGTCCGGTCGACCGACTCTGGGTCCGGTTGACCGTCCCGGTCGACCGCCAGAGCCTGGCAGAAGACATTCTGGGTCAGAAAAACTTGGTATTTTTATTTCTAAAAAATCCCATAAAACTTCTAAAATTCCAAAAAAATAGTTTTATCATAATACATTGAAATATAAACTTGTGTGAAAAATTCCAACACAAATTTAAACTTTTTAAACAATTTTTGTGTTTTATAAATTTTGCAAAAACCAAAACCCGTATTTTCCAAATTTAGATTTTTCAATAGGAAATCCGATTTTTCCAAAACTCATTCAAATACAAAAACATGATATTTAAACACTTTTACGCATGTTGCATATGGACATAAGTCCAATATACATGAAACATATATATATATATATATTCATGTTTTTGACTTTAAATACGAAAATATGTTTTGTTAAAATACCAAAACACCAAAACTAATGAATAGGCATATCAAAATAAGTTTGTCTAGGAAATTTAGCATGCATGTATATAGAACACATCTAATATACATTTAAACCATTTAAACTTGTATTGATACTATCTATTCAAGAAAACCAATATCAGTTAAACTAAAAACCGAAAAACTGAATCCAAACATGAAACATGTGTGTGTTGTGAACTTGAGCATATCACACTATCTAGACTTTACAAATGGATCTAAAACAAACTATAAACTAGGTACCGAGGTCTTCTTGACGAACTCCGTCTTCAAGTCGACTCGATCCAAATCGTGATCCACCGAGCTAGACTCCAACGAGTGCTATATATGATCTTTATGCTCTGGCTCTTGAATCACAATGTGAAAGGCTTCAAAACTCCTTTGTTGAAACTAATCACCAAGTAATATCTTGATTAAAGATCTGAAACTAAACATCACAAGATTATTAGTAAACATAACTACATGAGTTAATCATCATCAAAAGTAGAGTGGAAGGCCTCTGGGCCAACAATCTCCCCCTTTTTGATGATGATAAAACTCATGGAGTTATATATGCATGGATTAAAGTTAAGCTTCAAAGAAGCTCCCCCTTAACTCATGCATCACAATAAACAAATAAATATGTAATGAAAGCTCATAAACATGTATGCAAATACATGGAGATAAACATGCATAAACAAGCATGAAACACATCAAATTCTTTTTCTCCTATTTGCAAAAGAAAACAAAACATATATGCATAAACATAAATACTTTTCCCCTTTTATGGATAAAGCAAGGAAAACATGCATATATATCAAATACTTCTCAAATACTTCTCCCCCTTTTTGTCAATCATCAACAAAGGGGTTAAAGTAAAAACAAATGTTCTTCCCCTTTTTGTCAAAAGCAAAAATCAACAAAGGGGTGACATAAAACAAATCAAAATATATGAGTATACAAAAAAATGTAAATATTGATACCAATTGAAAAAGATCCAATGATACCAATTGAAACAACAATAATATCAAGTGTATAATTCATAATCCTTTCCACCCATTTCATGCTCATGTTTAAAAGATTTTCAATATTAACATACAAGGCATGGTCGCCCAACCAACCGCCCGTGGAAGGTAGGGGTTTTCAAAAATAGGTTTGAAAAATATAGTATGTTTAAAAACTCTACCATAACGAAGAATACCGCAACTAGTTAAATGAAAAATCTTGAAAACTAGTATGAAATCCTTCAAGTAAGGAATAAAACAAAATTATATTTCATGAAAAACATGTAAATCACATGGTCACTAAACACTCAAAGTCCATAAAGCCCATACATACTCATGAAAACATAATCATGAGAAAACAAGAAGGGGGAGTGTTCTGATAAAATGTGAAGAACATAATCATGAAAGGTAGGCAATAAGCTCAATATTCCTTAAAACATGAAAATCATCAAAACGATTTAATCTTTAAGGCATATGTATGTCTTATACAAACTAAAGTATATATACATATCCAAATATAAGCGAGTCCACAAATGTATATGCATGAAGGCACGTGGCTCAAAGGATGTATATGCATAATCAATAGTTTGGACAAGATGGACATATACATGAAGTTAAACATATAAACATGAAAACATGGATAAAATAGGAATACAAGTCAAATGCTCGAATCATCAAAACTAGACTATACTAGCACATCTAATGGGTACAAATAAGCGTTCAAGTACAAACATATAAAATTTATTTGTGGCCCACTATATGTACAAGTATAAATCCTAATTTTAATGAAAACTAACATCCAAACGAGTAATCAAAACATGAAGCATTAAACGATACATAAATAAACATGATAAACATAAATACGATCATTATGTAAATCCACATGCTATTAGAGCTATGATAAACATGATAGCTAAACATATGGGAGAACACAAAACTAATGGTCCATATAAACATGGGTGATCTCAAATGCTATACATGCATGTCAAGGATCTAATAATCATGGCATTATCATAATAATCTATAAACATCAAACATGCTATAAACGATGATATGAAAGCATGTAAACAATAAATGGGAGTAAGGGATTGTTACCAAAACCGAAGACGCAACTCTCCATGTCTCCAAAACACGGTGGTTTTCCCACCAAACTCCCCTTGAAAGTGATGCATCCAAATAATCTACATGAAACTCGGAACGCATCCACCTCAAGGCACCATCGCTCTCACATCATGCGAGAGCCCACACCTACATCAAATACAATAGGGGTGGTCTTTGGTACCCATACTCTTTTGGGTCCATGGGGGTTAGTACCTTTTCTAACCCAAACAAATTTATTTACTAAATTAGAATCATTTATACGATCATAACAAATTTAGCAAGGTGGCCCTTACGTCCACAATGTGTACAAGTGTACACATGAGCATACATGTGATGGGTGTGTACGTGAGGAGCATGTGTATGCCGTGGAGGGTGTGCATGCGAAGATGGAACTTGTTTCTTTCGAAACAAAGATTCCAAACGTGTATGGCTCAAAACACAATGGCTCAAAGTGGAGCCCAAATAATCCATATTCTTCTTTAAAGCATTTATATCTTTTTCAATTAGAGAAGAAGTGGAGCATGCAATAGGTGAACTAGGTGAAACTATCCTAGCATGGCAAACATGTGAATCCATATTATTTTTCAAAGATTCATTTTTCTTTAAACAAACTTCTAAATCCTTGGAAATAGAAGCAATTTTCATTTTTAAAGAATCATTATCTTTTAAAACAAAATTAACTTTTGAAGACAAGTTTTCATTTTTCTTTAAAATTATTTCACAATCATTTTTATGTTTAAAAAAATTCATTTTCTTTTACAACAAATCAAGTTTTGAAGTTAAAACTTTATTTTTCTTCAAAACATCATTGCAATCATTTCTATTTTTCAAAATCTCATTTTCCTTTAGGGCAAGGTCTAGTTGAGATTTAAGTGAGTCACGTTCACTTGATATCTCTTCCTTCTCTTGCAAAATCAAATCAAGTCTTGAACATGAATCCTTGTTTTCATCTTTTAGTTCAAAACTCTTCTTCTTTAAAAGATTATATTTTTCTAAAAGTTTTTCACAAACAATAGAAAGTTCTTCATTCAAGGCATTGGCATCAATATGAAGAACTAGCATCATCACTATCTAATTGAGTTTCCGAGTATACCTCAAGGGAGTCATTCCCTTGGACTATATAGCATTGTTGTTCGGATTCTCCACTAGATTCATCCTCCACGATGTTGGGCGTTTGTAGCTCGGAGGAAGTCAACGTGTTCCACACTGCAAAGGCGGAATCACAGTTAGAAACAAGCATAAGATTTTCTTTAGAAAGCGTGCTTCTAAGAGCCTCAAGGGCTTGTGCATTGGCCCCTATATGATTGCTATCATTAGAGTAGGATTTCTTGGTAATAGCAAGGTAAACATGCAAGCCTATGGTTTTTAGGTACATGGACATCCTAAATTTCCACATGTCAATGTTGGAAACATCAAACATGGGAGGTGACAAGCAATCCATGAGTGTGTGCAAACAATATACGTGCAAATGCAAATGATAGATTAGCTAACCAAGATCACACTCCTAGGTGGTTAAACCAAATATCAGGAGCGTAGGCTCTGATACCAATTGAAAGTACACCTAGAGGGGGGGTGAATAGGTGTACCGCTAATCTAATGAACTAAATGCGAAAATTAAAAACTAATTGCTACAACACTTAGTGCAACCAACGAGTGTAGTCGAATTCCTCGTGAAGGGCTCTGGACTAACTCCTTTTGATTCCTCTTAATAAGAGTTGAGGCGCTATATGAAGCTCTTGTGGTTAACCACAAGTGAGGCACACAAACACACAAGCATGTATATGATATGACAAAGTAAAGCAATGCACAAATAAAGAGAGAGAGTTTAGAGACAATGGATCAAACGGAAACAACAAGATGTGTTTCGAGGTTCGAGCACCGAGCTCTACGTCCCCGCCTTCACCGAGAAGGATTTCCAATCCACTAGGAGTACCGAACTCCTCTCTCAACCAATACAACCACCACCGAGGCAATACAAAGGGTCTACCGAAGACCGGAGTACCGAACTTCACCAATCCAACCAATACAACCTCCAACGAGGCAACACAAACACCACCTCACACAAGAGGGGTAGGCCCTTAGCCAAACAACCAATCACCTCAACACTTGAGGGATACAAATCCAACTATACCTCACACAAGAGGGAGTAAATCACAACCTCAACCTCTACCAAAGAGGGAGCTAACCACAACCCAAATCAACCTCTACCAAAGAGGGATATAACATGTAAAGGGTTTACAACTTGGAGGCATATCTCAACCACAAACAATTTTCTTTTTCCACAAAATAAGTGATCCTATAGAGAGGACAGAATGATAGCTCAAGTGTGAAAAATCAAGTGTTTGGAAATCAAAAACTCAAAGAAAACTATTGGGAAAATAGCTAAGATAAGATAAAATTAAGATCAAAAACCAATCCCAAAGATTTTCCTTTTTCTTGAATTTTCCAAACCCTTTTGAAACAAATAAAGATGACTCTTAAAGCACCAAAAACTTTTTGAAAACTTGCTGGAATAAACACTAGAGAGTAGGAATTTTTGGCTCTAAAAATCTTAGAGAAAACTCAAAACAATGGGATATATAAAGCCCCAATCCAAAACTAGCCGTTAGAGCTGAAAAACAGCTCTGGCGGCTGGCGGTCGACCGGCCCGGTCGACCGCCAACGGTCAAATTTTTGAGCGTTGGAGCATCGATCGACCGCCAGGTCGACCGCCCAAATCCAGAGAGCAACTTTGTTCTCTGGACGGTCGACCGCCCGGTCGACCGTGCCTTGCTTACGGTCGACCGTCCGGTCGACCGCCCCCACCCGAGAGTGGGGGACTTGCAGTCGGTCGACCGTGCGGTCGACTGGCTCAAGTACAAGCCCAACGTGCACAAGTTTGTGCATGTTGGTCGACCGGTCCGGTCGACCGACTCCTGGGTCCGGTCGACCATCCCGGTCGACCGCCAGAGCCTGACAGAAGGCATTCTGGGTCAGAAAAACTTGGTATTTTTATTTCTAAAAAATCCCATAAAACTTCTAAAATTCCATAAAAATAGTTTTATCATAATACATTGAAATATAACTTGTGTGAAAAATTCCAACACAAATTTAAACTTTTTAAATAATTTTTGTGACTTATAAATTTTGCCGAAAACCAAAACCCGTATTTTCCAAACTTAGATTTTTCAATAGGAAATCCGATTTTTCCAAAACTCATTCAAATACAACAACATGATATTTAAACACTTTTAGGCATGTTGCATATGGACATAAGTCCAATATACATGAAACATATATATATATTCATGTTTTTGACTTTAAATACGAAAATATGTTTTGTTAAAATACCAAAACACCAAACTCATGAATAGGCATATCAAAATAAGTTTGTCTAGGAAATTTAGCATGCATGTATATAGAACACATCTAATATACATTTAAACCATTTAAACTTGTATTGATACTATCTATTCATGAAAACCAATATCGGTTAAGCCAAAAACTAAAAAACCGAATCCAAAACATGAAACGTGTGTGTGTTGTGAACTTGAGCATATCACACTATCTAGACTTTACAAATGGATCTAAAACAAACTATAAATTAGGTACCGAGTGTTGGCCCAAGGTTACAATCACCCGTTTTATTGAGTTTTGATGATTACAAAACATATATAGTTATTTGTACTAATCATGTTTAGTGTTTCAGTATGTTTCAGGGTTCTAAGGATTTTTGGAGTGCTCTTTCCTAAAGGAAGATCGTTTTGACTCAAGTCGGTTCATTTCGTGTTCATCATATCAAGCTATTCAAAGAATATACCAAGCTACTCAAGATCATGAAGAAGCCCACTTGAAGACTTTGTAGTCACCTAGAACCTATGTAAGACTTAGATTGTTAAAGTTTGAGGTTGTGTTAGATTGGCTCAAGAACACACACACATTTTCCAAAATACGATTTTTATTTTTGGCTTTTGTTTTAAGTTCATGCTTTGAT
The DNA here is from genome assembly GCA_038442645.1 of Agave tequilana. Taxonomy (NCBI): domain Eukaryota; kingdom Viridiplantae; phylum Streptophyta; class Magnoliopsida; order Asparagales; family Asparagaceae; genus Agave; species Agave tequilana. The sequence goes on along the minus strand of JAVJIF010005709.1, from coordinate 55,347 downwards.
TTCTATACTTGACTCAATTTTCTATAAATTTTATATCTTGTTTATATCATGTATACCTATCTCTTCAGCATGATACTTAGCCATATTTCCCTACAAAATTTATTTGAAAAATTTCCAAAGTTCAGAAAAAATCCCATATCAAAAACTGTTTCAGGCCTGGCGGTCGACCAGGCCGGTCGACCGGATCCTTTTCAAGCTAGGCTGGTCGACCGCCCGGTTGATCGAGCCTTGTGTCCAGGGCATGCACGATTTGTGCATGTCTGTCGGTCGACCGACCGGTCGACCGACTAGAACCACTTTGCTCTCTGTTTCTTGTCGATCGACCGATCGGTCGACCGACAGTTCAATACAAAATTTCCCCCTTGGCGTCCGATTGACCGACCGGTCGATCGAGTCCAACGGCTAGTTGCCAATTGGACTGCCGGTCGATCGGCCGGTCGACCGACAGCCGTCTCCAGCCGCCAACGGCTAGTTTCTGATTTTCTAATTTTTGGGGATTTGATTGGGATTTGAGTGTCAGTTTTTTCTAAAACTTTGAGGGCTATTCTCTGAACCTATTACCTAGTTTTAATCATGTTTAGACCTCCTCCATTCCCTATAAATAGAGGGGATTGTTCATTTGCAAAAGATAAGAAATATACCTAGTTTTTCAAGTTTTCAAAAGAAAGAAAAAGTTTCAAAAGCTCTCATTTCTCTAGTGCATTCTTGGCTTGTGTTTTCAGTTGTGTTTTCATGCTACTTTCATTTACAACTGAGCTTGTTTTTCTCACTACACTTCTTGAGCCAAAACCCTCCTCACTCTATAAGGAAGTTGTAAAGAGAAGTTTGTGATCTCTTGTTTGATCACTTGGTTACTTGTTCTTCTTGCTTTGTGAGTCCTCTTCGGTAGAGATTGGATTGGTGGAGTTCGGTACTCCGATCTTCGGTAGACCTCTTGTAATTGTTGGAGTTCGGTACTCCGGTCTTCGGTAGACCTTGTAATCCTCGGTGGATATAGTGGAAACCCTTCACGGCGGTGAAGGCGGGGAGTAGAGCGGTGGCTCGAACCTCGAAACAAATACTTTGTGTTTGCGATTATTCTTCTTATTGTTTTCTATTTCTTGCTTGTGTCATTGCTTCTTATTTCTAACTTGTGATATATCTTGTGTGCACTTCACTATTGCATCCATTCCATTATTTGCCACATTGTTGATCATTGCTCATACAACAAGATTGCAATACGCACCTTAAACTCTTATCTAGAGGAATCACGAGGAAAGAGTTCAGAACCTTTCACCGGGTATTCGGCTTTTAGTCTTGTTTTGGGCGATCGTTGCATCATTTATTCATAATTGTTTAAAAAGATCTTTAGATTAGCATTTACACCTATTCACCCCCCCTCTAGGTTTTTTACAATTGGTATCAGAGCTTTGGTCTCTAGGCTCTTGGCTTAACAACCTTAGAGAGATCCTATTGCTAATCATCTCATTCATTTTTCATCCTCTCTTTTAGTAAAAATGGCCGAAGGTATTAAGACCCCACCTAAATTTGATGGCCTTAACTTTCCCATATGGAAAGTTAAGATGACCGTATTTTTGCAATCCCTAGGAAGCCGGGTTGCAAAGGCGGTGACCAAACCATTTAGTGTACCCACTGGTGATGAGGACACTTGGTCCGATATAGAAACAAAAGAATTTGATGCTAATGCTAGGGCACATTATGCATTGCTTCAAGCACTTAATGATGATGATATATCTAGAGTTATTCATTGCAAATCCGCCCATGAGATTTGGACTCACTTACTTGTCACTCATGAGGGGACTTCACAAGTTAAGAGGGCTAAAATAGACCTTCTTCGGTCCCAATATGAAAACTTTTCTATGCAAGAGAATGAACCATAGATGATATGGTTACAAATTTTACTAAGATTACTAATGGACTTTCCTCTCTAGGTGATGCTATTGACAACGATCAAAAAGTGAGGAAGATCATCCGAGCTCTCCCTCCATCTTGGGAAGTCAAAGCCACTACCTTGAAAGAACTCAATGACAAAGAAGAGATGGAGCTTATAGGTCTCATTGGGAACCTCAAAACCCATGAGATGGAACGAAAAGCTAGAGAAGAAATGGATCCCTCCAAGAAGAAAACTATTGCCTTCAAGAGTCATTCCACATCCTTCGACGAAGACGATGAAGAAGAAGAAGATGAGGAGCTTTCACTTCTTGTCAAGAACGTTCGGAGAATGTATAACAAGGCAAAGTTTCAAAACAAAAAGAAATGGCAAGGTAAAGAAGACAAGAAAATCATTTGTTTCAATTGCGGGAAGATGGGTCATATTGTTGCGGAATGCCCGGATAAAATCAAGCCCTCCACCTCCAAGAAGCCATACAAAAGAAAGCATTAAAGGCTACTTGGGATTCCGAGAGTGAATCCGAGAAGGATGTCGACACCGCCAACATGTGCTTCATGGCAAATAAAAGCACTAGCAAGGTAATTTCCAATACTCCTATTGATTGTGAGCTTTTCATGGATGAACTAGGAGAGGCTTTTGAAGAACTTTCACATAACTATGATTTTCTTAAAAAGAAGTAATTGAAAATGAAAAAGGAAAATGAATCTTTAAATCATAAAGTCTTTACTCTTTCAAAAGAAAAAGATGAATTGCTTTCAACTCTTGTTTCCATACAAAAGGATTTTGACAACTATAAAATATCTTGCAAAGGTAAATTTCCTCAAGTTAATGAAAATGAAATTTCTATGCTAAAAGAAAAAATTGATTCATTAGGAGTTGTTTTGAAAAGATGTGAATTTGATAAGAATAGACTAGAGGCTATGTTTCCTAAGAAACAAGTCCCTAAGAAACATTCACATGCTATTCATGTTCATGCTCATAAATCACAACCTTTACATCATGCCAAACACCCTAAACATGTACACACTCCACACACACATCATGCATACATGTATGGTAAGATATTTTCATGCACATATTGTGGCCGTAAGGGTCATGTAGCTAGATTTTGCTATGATAGAATTAATGCTTCACATAATAATATTTGGGTTCGGAATACTAACTTTCAAGGACCCAAGAAAATTTGGGTACCAAAGTCAACGAATTTTTTAAATGATGTAGGTACCTTCCAAGGCCCAACGACGTAAGGGATTGTGGTATCTTGATAGTGGTTGCTCAAGGCACATGACTTGGGATATCAACAACTTTGCAACCCTATCAAGATACCATGAAGGTGGCACCGTCACCTTCGGAGATGATGCCAAGGGAAAATCATCGGTATTGGTAATGTTAAACTTGGTACATCCCCTTTAATAGAAAATGTTGTTTTAGTTGATGGCCTCAAGCATAACCTCTTGAGTGTTAGTCAACTTTGTGACAAAGGTTTTGATGTTGTTTTTGATAATTTAGCTTGTAGTGTAATTGATAGACATTCTAACACATGTATATTTTCCGGTTTTCGTGAAAGCAATGTATACATGATTGATATGTCTAATATGTTTTGCAATGCTACTTGTTTAAAAGCCCTCAATGATGACTCTTGGTTGTGGCATAGAAGATTATGCCACATTTCGTTTGACCATCTATCTAGATTAAACAACAAGGAAATGGTGAAAGGTATTCCTTGCTTGAACTTTGAAAAGGACCGCGTTTGCGACGCGTGCCAACTTGGGAAACAAACCAAGTCCTCTTTCAAGTCAATCAAGGATATCATGACATCACGTCCCTTGGAGTTGATCCATATGGATTTGTTTGATTCTACTCAAACCAAAAGTCTAAGTGGGAATCGTTTTGCATTTGTTTTAGTTGATGATTTCTCGCGTTTTACATGGGTTTTCTTTTTAGAGCATAAAAATCAAGCCTTTTCATATTTTCAAGCCTTTAAGAAAAGAGTTGAAAAGGAAACAGATTCTTCCATTTTAAGAATAAGAAGTGATAGAGGAAGTGAATTCAATAACCTACCCTTTACAATTTTTTGTGTAGAACATGGAATTAAGCATGAATTATCTTGTCCTAGAACTCCACAACAAAATGGAGTCGTTGAGAGAAAAAATCAGACATTACAAGAGATGGCTAGGACAATGATTAATGAATATGGTCTCCCTCATTATCTATGGGCCGAGGCCATTAATACATCTTGCTACATATCAAATAGAGTTTTCTTATGCAAAAATACTTCAAAAACATCTTTTGAGCTCTATTTTTCTAGAAAGCCAAATGTTTCGTACTTTAAGTTTTTTGGGTGCAAATGCTTTGTTTTGAATACAAAAGATAACTTAGGTAAATTTGATGCAAGATCCTATGAGGCAATTTTTATTGGTTACTCAAATACTAGTAAAGCTTATAGAATCTTCAACAAGTCATCTTTGACTATTGAGGAATCAATACATGTAAAATTTGAGGAATCTAATGTGTTTGTTAAGAATGTTGTAGAAATAGATTCTTTGCATGAAGGCATGGAGAAAGTCACTTTGGAGGACTCACCTATTAATGAAGGCAAGCCAAAGGATGATGAAGGAAATGAAGCTAAAGAAAAAGAGGCTCAAGGAAATGAAATTCAAGGAATTGAAGTGGAGCCTACTCCACAACTTCCAAAGGATTGGAGATACAATCCACATCATCCCAAGGATCTCGTTATAGGTGAAGTATCTCAAGGGGTAACTACTCGTTCTAAACTTCATGACTTTTGTGGACACTATGCTTTTATTTCTCACTTTGAACCCAAAAGCATCCTCGAAGCTGAGGCCGACTCATATTGGTTGCTAGCCATGCAAGAGGAGCTCAATTAATTTGAGCGCAACCAAGTTTGGCACCTTGTTCCTAGGCCCCACGATAGACCAACAATTGGTACTAAGTGGATCTTTAAGAACAAGTTGGATGAGTCGGGTAATGTTGTTAGGAATAAAGTTAGGTTAGTTGCCCAAGGTTACACTCTGATTGAGGCAAAACCTGCACAAAAAAATACGAGATTATAGAACTTAAAGAGAGAATGTGCAAGTGCTCAATACTTCCGCTATAGCAAGTGGCTATGCGGGTCGTGATCCACAAGGAGGGTTTGCGATGGAAGCTTTACGTGTCTTTATTGAAATCGTTATAAAACCAAACGAGAGTTCTTCTCTATTTTTAAAGTTAGAAAAAGAAAAAGAAAGTTATAGTTAAAGTTAGAGAGAAAGCGAGAGATGAAGAAGGTGGAAAATCAGAAAACAATAAAAAGCGACTATGTACAAATGAAGTGGAGGAAAAGATCGAAAACGATTGGGAAGAAGTGGTGAAAGAAATCGTGTTGGCGATCTATACTATAGCGATAAAAGAAAAGAAAGAAAGTTAAGAATTACTTACCTAGTTTGGTGATGACTTACTTGGAAACCTTTTTGCAAGTTCTACCTTTTTGCTTCGGAGGCGTTCAACGCATAGATCATAAACTCGAACTCGGTCCCTGTGCACATTATATCGTCAAGCATAAGAAGAACGAAGTGATGCGAGCTTGGAAGAGGAGAACGTCTTCATGAACTATCGCTGGCTCTCACGTAGCATCGGTGTACTTGCTTTAGAGTTCACTTGTAGACTCACACATACAACCAAGGTGAAGTAGAAAAGGAAAACAAAAGGCAAAACAATGTAAAGGAAAGTAAAGAAACGAACACAAAGAAAAGTTTACCTTTATTGCTTACTGAGACAATGAAAGAAAGGAGGAGGAGTACATCGGTGTCACTCTCAACATCAGCCTCTCTCTCTTACTTACATGAATCATCTTCTAACCTAAGCCTACATACAAGTTACATAAAAAAGAAAAATCTAAACCTAGAAATGAAAAGCTTGGCTAAGTCCTATCTCTGCATTGGCGTCCATTTTCAGTGCACAATATGGCCTTTTATAGGCAGAAACCCTAACAACCAAGATCCCGGGGAGGTCGGGGGAGTTCACGCTCCCCGTAACTCCCCAAGATTGCCACAGAATTGCGGCTTTTACCGCAATTATGCGGCCAGGGTGTGGCCAGATGGCCACACCCTGTTGGTGGGTCATCCCGGGAGTTTCTTCTGACTTTATCCTTTGTTGGTTTCTTCGTTTGAGCTCCGGATTCTGACGAAATGGCCTTGGATTCTTGGCTTTAACCGATCGATTCTGAGAGGATTCTTCTCAACCGGTTTCAACCTCTTGATTTTACCCTGATTTTATGTGTGCGAATTAACTCTGATTTAATTCAGAATTCTGGTGGGCTTTTGGGCTCATTTCTCTTCATCTCCTTAAGGATTGGGCCTGCAAATAAATCAAACAAATAATTAGGACAATGCAGGCTTTTATTCTAAAATCAGTATGAAAATGTGACATTAAATATGCAACATTAGTGACCAATCACACCCCTATACCTATCTTTTGCTCGTCCTCGAGCAAAACAACTAAACTATACTAATGATTATTAGACCACTTTCGCAGGTCGCGCGATTGCACTGAGCATGTGCAACAAGCCGTTAAACCTCTAGGTTTCCCCTAGAGGACGAGTTTTGTCTCGTGAGGGTTTTCAGCGGATTGCACCCACAAAATCCATAAAGAAAGAGAAATAAAGAGTTAGTATTTTCGAAAAGCATTTTGAAAGAGAAAAAAATTGAAATATGATTGTAAGATCTAAGCAATCTATAAGTTATAGGAAAACCGAATTTTTCATTCCTAAACTTAGTCTCTATTCAAAAATTTGTTATCAATCAAAGTAAGGAGTCAAATTGTACTTCTCATCTAGTCTATTACTTTACCCTAAGTCATATGCACCTTGTGACTGTGAAAATTTTGACTAAGGGTTCATTAACGCCAACTCTTATGCCTTATTTATTTATATATATATATATTTTTTGTTTTTGGTGGTATTATTCCTTAGTTTAGGCTTTCTAATCTGCCCATGTAACGAGCCTTTAATCGATGACTCCCAAACCAGACGGTCTTAGGGCACCAGGTGAGAAGACACCCCTAGGACTTAAGGACTCGAGCAAACAAGGCCACAAAACTAAGGACTTTATTATATGAATCCCTTTTAGGCGTGAATACTTATGCTTTATTAGCACAAATACCCAGCTTAATCAGAGGATCTAATCATCTTTCGCATAAATACTAAGGCTTGCTTAGGCCAAAGCACCTAGCTAATCAATAATTAGATTTATTCATCATTTTTTTTTCGAACTTATCTAATTATCTTTCGCATAAATACTAAGGCTTGCTTAGGCCAAAGCACCTAGCTAATCAATAATTAGATTTGTTTTTTTTTTTAATAAGGCATAAGAATCTTTATTTTTGAACCCCAAGTGTGTAAGTGTATGAAGTGTGCATATTTCATCAAGGTAAAGATCAAGACCAAATTGAAAAACACCTAGAGGGGGGTGAATAGGTGTAAGTGCTAATCTAAGAAACTAAATGCAAACTAAGTGCGCTAAATGCGGAAGCTAATGCAAATTATGCACAAACTAATACAATACAACAAGTGTAGCCGAATTCCCCTTGCGAGGCTCTGGACTAACTCCCCTTGATTCCCCTTGAAATGGGTTGAGGTGCTATGTGAAGCTCTTGTTGGATGAGTATAAGTTAGGCACACACACACAAGCAATCCAAGCAATATAAAATACACACAATCAAGCCAAGCATATAAGAATGAATAGCAATATAAATAAATGCAAGGCAATATGAATTATGCACAACACAAGCAAATATGATATGATATGAATATGATGCTTTGCACAAATATAAGAGAGAGAGTTAGAGAGACAATGGATCAAAACGCAAACACCAAGATTTGTTTCGAGGTTCGAGCACCTTGCTCTACATCCCCGCCTACACCACCGTGTAGGATTTCCACTATCTCAACTCCCACCGAGGGAACCTCTACCAAAGAGGATTTCTTACAACACTAGGAGTACCAAACTCCTCTCTCAACAACAACCTCCTCACAACCGAGGGGTTAGGCCCGTAGCCAATACAACAACCAACACACACGCCTCTACCGAAGAGGCTCACAACCAAACTCAATCACCTCTACCTAAGAGGGATCCAAACAAACAACCCAATACAACACTCTCCACCTCTACCCAAGAGGGAGCAACTCAAGAAATCAAGGGTTTACAACAAGTGGTATATCTCAACCACAAACCTCTTTCCTTTTTCTTTTTCCACAAAAACAAGATCCTAATAGTTTAGGATAGAAGATAGCTCAAGTGTGGAAAACAAGTGTTTTTGGAAACAAGCAACAAAGAAAAATCTTTGGGAAAATACTTGCAATATGATAGAATTGAAGATCTAAGCAAAAATCCCAAAAACCTATTTTTCTTTGATTTTTCAAAAACTCTAAAACAATAAAGATGAGAAGTTTTTGCACTTAAAACTCTTTTGAAAACTCTTTTAAACACTTTAGAAAACTGAAAATTTTTCTCTTAAAAAACTTGGCCAAAATCCCCAAAGAGATGGGGTTTATATAGCCCCTATACAAAACTAGCCGTTAGGCAGAGTTGGCAGTCTGACAGACTGCCGGTCGACCGGTCCGGTCGACCGCCAACGGTCAAAATGTGACCGTTGGGCAATGCGGTCGACCGGCCCGGTCGACCGAAACATCCTGAGAGCAGAATTCTCATCTCGGTCGACCGGCCCGGTCGACCGTCCCAGAGACTCCAAAACGTGCACAGACTTGTGCACGTCGATCGACCGTCCCGGTCGACCGGCCTATGGTGCGGTCGACCGGTCCGGTCGACCGACTTGGCCTGTCAGCCAGTCCTCAGTTCTGCACAGATACGGGATTTGAAAATAGGTCTTTTCACTCAATAAAAATCCCATAAATTCACAGTAAATCTAAAAATAGTTTTAATCACAATAAAAACTGTTTTTCTAAAAATATGTTTTTCTAAAACTTGTTTTATCATTTTACTTTGATAACCAAACTTGTGATAAAAATTTCAAGACATATATCAATCATATCAATTCATTTTTGTGTCTTGCCAATTTTATCAAAAACAAAACTTGTATTTTATCAAACTAGAATTTTCCAAAACATGAATAGGATAGTCAAAATAAGTTTGTCTAGCAAGTTTAAAGCATGTATGTATATCTAGAACATATCTAATATACATAGGTATAAGGTAAACTTGTTTTGATCTATTATTCATGAAAACCAAAAACCAAATCATGAAACGTGTGTGTTTTGTGCACTTGAGCATATCAACTAAACTAAGCTTTACAAATGGATCTAAAACTCTATCTAAACTAGGATACCTAAGTCTTCTTGACGATCTTCATCTTCAAGTAGACTTGCTCCAAAACTCCGTGATTCTCCAAGTGCAAAGGTATGATCTTTAAGCTTTGGCACCGGAATCACCATGATAAGCTTCTAATCATCTTGTTGAAGTTAATCACCAACTAATATCCTGTTAATGATCTGAAACTTAGAAACACAAGAATATTAGTAAACATAACTACATGAGTGTTGATCATCATCAAAACTAGAGTGGAAGGCCATTGGGCCAACACAAATTACTTTGACAAATTATCTTCCTAACTCTAAAAATCAAACAAATAATCTTACTTTGACCACGTATAAGAAATCCTAATTTGGATTTTCCTATTCCTTAAAATTAACTTAATTTCTTACAAAAGTAAGTCAAAATATTGTTTCTATGTTTCAAAAAGTTTTTAAAAGTAAAGAAAAGTGTTAAATTTTTTTTTTTTAATTTTAAAGAAAAGAAAAGTTATGTTAGACCCTCCCCCACACCTATCTCATGCATTGTCCTCAATGTATGAATTTATGCATAGATGCATGAAAAAGAAGAAAGGGAAGGAAAAGGTTACCTTATGGTGGTGGTTCCGGTGGTGGTCTGATTGGTCCACGAAATGCGGCCCAATCAACTTTTCTTGGGTCTCGGAGGAACCCACCAAAAGTATCTTTAATATAACCCATTAAAAAGATGAATCCATAAAGGATCTTTATTAAGTATTTAACCCCATCTAATGTCCATATTCCATAACTAATTTCGGAGTCAAATTTGTCAACCACCTCGTCCCAGAATGGAGTATGAAATGATAGAACTGTTGACTTGGACTCAGGAAGGGCAGGAACTAATAGCGACTCGGGAAGGTGACTTAAGTCAAGTAAAGGTTCAGGAGTCGAAATTGGTTCAAGAAGCGGGTCCAAGTCAAGAAGTTGAAACTCTAGACCACATGTATTTTCCAACAATGGAATGTGACCTAATATGGGTGATTCCAGTTCAGGAATGATAGGTGGGGGAATCAAAACTGACTCTAGAATATTATTCAAGTTTGGTAATAAAACAGGAGTCAATATTGATTCAGAAAGTTGAACTGGATCACATATGTGAGAATCTAGGTCACATATCTCATTGAGTTCAATATCAAAAATGGAGAACTTGCCAATTTATCCATGGGATTTTCAAAATTGTAAAGTTGGTCAAGTTCAACATGATCCTCAAAGATGGGTGATTCAATTTCTTTATGAATTGGTACAGGATCCAATGTTGACTCCGGGAAAAGATTGAAGTCAGGTGAAGATACCAGAGTCATAATCGAATCAGGAAATAGAATTGAATCACTAAGTTGGGGTTCAGGATCATAATCATTTTCAAGTTCTATTTTAGGAAAAGGAAAACTAGCCAAACTATCAATATCATTTGGAGTTTGGGTAAGTTCACATGGTTGTTCTAAAATGGAATCTTGATTTCCAAAACTACATGACTCTTCGGCTCTAACAGAATAGTTAGTGACATCAGGACGGTGGGAACGTAGAGATTCGACCATCATATCTATGTCACGATTACGAGTGTTTTGAGCCTGAGTCATGGCTTCAAGCATCTTTTCATAGTTGACAGATTCATTATTTTGATGAAAAGATGAAGAATTGTCTTGGAAGTGGTAGTGAAATTGTGAGTCCATCAGATTTTGGGATTTGTGTTTGGACTCACGCATACTCATTTCCATAATTGATGGTTTCCTATTTTAGACGGGTGGAACTGAGTATGAATCTTGAACATAATGTGGACTGGGTGGAGAAGGAGGGCAAGGTGGTTGGAAATTATGCTCGGGGGAGGTGAATCCCCACTGACTCTGTGAAGAGTTAAAATCGTTATGGAAATTATAGTTATTAGATGGGGGTATGGGTCATATTGATTCGGATAAGACCAATCCGACACACTAGGTTGGTCAAAGTTATGATATGCCGGGTTGGTAATATCCGAAAATGAAGTCGGTGTGTAATATGGATTATTATTAAGTTGAAAAAATTATTATTATAGTCCATATCACACAATAGAATACACACAAAAAAGAAAGAAAAGCAAACAAATAAACAAATAAGAAAGAAAAATTTCTAGCCTAAGTTAGGGTAGACTTAGGACCTAGACGACTCCTAACTGGTTAGACTGTCCACGGGAGGTCTAATGTAGACTTTAACCACAAGCTAATCAGCCAGGTCAGGGCAAGGTTGGTGGGAGGTTTTCCGTCAAAGACGTTCCTTAATTAAATAACCACCATCCTTCGGGCTTTCGGCTCTCAATCCCTTTCCTAGACACTGATTTTGCAAGAGTTAGATTCCAACATTGTTCCCCCTTAGGATAATCTCCTAATTGAGTCCGAGATGTCCCTAGGGCCAACGTCTACTCAATTTTAGTTAGGCTTGGGTTAGTGAGTGCTTGGATTCTGATTTTTGGGCTAAGGAAGGGTGATTAAATCCCCACCTTATCTTGTTATTGGGTTGGTGCCCTTAAAATCAGTTTTTGTGCAAGTCTACAAGATAAATAAGATGCACTCTAAGCGATATAAATCAACCAAGAGAGAGTCCTATTCTAGATGCAATGCAAACATACCTTGCTCCAGCACTCTTCTACAGTAAAAATTAAATGAATTGAAAAGAACGCGTGCCTAAAATGCAAACGTCTAATCAATTTTTAACTTTTGCAACAAACTTTTTACTGTTGATTATTAGCAGGTTTTTTTGTGATGGCATATAAAAAATAAATAATTGCAGCAAACTAGAAATTGCAAAGTTGGCAGCCCTGCAAAAATCTGTTAGTAGTCAGCTCTTTATTGCCGCGGATCCGCGGCTTTTGCCGTGGAAACGCGGCAATTCAGAGGGCAATGGGTCTCTGCTTTCTAGAGCAGAGGCCCAAAGCCACTTGTATGTCACTGCAATATCAATTTCCTGCTTTAATTGCCCTGTAACCTGCAACAGAGAAGAAAATTCGTTTAGTTTTAAGATATTTGCAATAAAAATTCAGATTTCAATAAAAACCGTTTTACCCTCCCCGGCAACGGCGCCAAAATTTGGTTGAGGCTAAACCTGCACAAAAAATACGAATTTTTAGATCTTATAATAAAAACGTGCAAGTGCTCAGTACTTCCGCTATAGCAAGTGGCTAATGCGGGTCGTGATCCACAAGGAGGGTTTGCGATGGAAGCGTTTACAGTTTTATTGAAATCGTTATCAAAACTAAGCGAAGGTTCTTCTCTGTTTTTAAAGTTAAGAAAAGAAAAAGAAAGTTATAGTTAAAGTTAGAGAGAAAGCGAGAGATGAAGAAGGTGGAAAATCAGAAAACAATAAAAAGCGACTATGTACAAATGAAGTGGAGGAAAAGATCGAAAACGATTGGGAAGAAGTGGTGAAAGAAATCGTGTTGGCGATCTATACTATAGCGATAAAAGAAAAGAAAGAAAGTTAAGAATTACTTACCTAGTTTGGTGATGACTTACTTGGAAACCTTTTTGCAAGTTCTACCTTTTTGCTTCGGAGGCGTTCAACGCATAGATCATAAACTCGAACTCGGTCCCTGTGCACATTATATCGTCAAGCATAAGAAGAACGAAGTGATGCGAGCTTGGAAGAGGAGAACGTCTTCATGAACTATCGCTGGCTCTCACGTAGCATCGGTGTACTTGCTTTAGAGTTCACTTGTAGACTCACACATACAACCAAGGTGAAGTAGAAAAGGAAAACGAAAAGCAAAACAAATGTAAAGGAAAGTAAAGAAACGAACACAAAGAAAAGTTTACCTTTATTGCTTACTGAGACAATGAAAGAAAGGAGGAGGAGTACATCGCTGTCACTCTCAACATCAGCCTCTCTCTCTTACTTACATGAATCATCTTCTAACCTAAGCCTACATACAAGTTACATAAAAAAGAAAAACCTAAACCTAGAAATGAAAAGCTTGGCTAAGTCCTATCTCTGCATTGGCGTCCATTTTCAGTGCACAATATGGCCTTTTATAGGCAGAAACCCTAACAACCAAGATCCCGGGGAGGTCGGGGAGTTCACGCTCCCCGTAACTCCCTAAGATTGCTGCAGAATTGCGGTTTTTGCCGCAATTATGCGGCCAGGGTGTGGCCAGATGGCCACACCCTGTTGGTGGGTCATCCCGGGAGTTTCTTCTGACTTTATCCTTTGTTGGTTTCTTCGTTTGAGCTCCGGATTCTGACGAAATGGCCTTGGATTCTTGGCTTTAACCGATCGATTCTGAGAGGATTCTTCTCAACCGGTTTCAAACTCTTGATTTTGCCCTGATTTTATGTGTGCGAATTAACTCTGATTTAATTCAGAATTCTGGTGGGCTTTTGGGCTCATTTCTCTTCATCTCCTTAAGGATTGGGCCTGCAAATAAATCAAACAAATAATTAGGACAATGCAGGCTTTTATTCTAAAATTAGTATGAAAATGTGACATTAAATATGCAACATTAGTGACCAATCACACTCAAATCGAAGGTATCAATTTTGAAGAAACCTTTGCACCCGTAGCACGACTTGAAGCTATACGGATGACACTTGCATTTGCTTCTTATAAAGATTTTAAGCTTTTTCAAATGGATGTTAAAAGTGCTTTCTTGAATGGATTTATTGAAGAGGAGGTGTATGTTGAACAACCCCCCGGGTTTGTTGATTCTACACATCCGGATTTTGTTTTCAAACTTGACAAAGCTCTTTATGGTTTAAAACAAGCCCCTAGGGCTTGGTATGAAAGGCTTTCTTCTTTTCTAAATTCAAATGGTTTTAAGAAAGGAAAAATAGATACTACTTTGTTTACAAAACATGTTGAAAATGATATTCTTATTGTTCAAATTTATGTGGATGATATCATATTTAGTTCTACTAATGAAACTCTTTGCCAAGCTTTTGAATCATGCATGAAGGAAGAATTCGAAATGTCTATGATGGGTGAGCTTAACTACTTCCTTGGACTCCAAATCAAGCAAAGAAAGGATGGGATCTTCATCAATAAAGCCAAGTACACTAAGGAATTAATCAAGAGATTTGGGCTTGAAGGAGCTAAAACAAGCAAAACTCCCATGGCAACAACTACCAAGCTTGACAAGGATGAACAAGGTACATGTGTAGATATTAAGCTTTACCGTAGCATGATTGGTAGCTTGTTGTATTTGACGGCTAGTAGGCCGGATTTTATGTTTTCGGTATGTCTTTGTGCTCGATTTCAATCGTGTCCTAAAGAGTCCCATTTAGTTGCGGTAAAACGCATTATTAGATACCTTAAGGGCACAATTGAAATGGGTTTGTGGTATCCGAAGACCGGACAATTCTCAATGACGAGTTTTTCGGATGCCGACTATGCGGGTTGTAGAGTGGATAGGAAGTGTACAAGTGGAACATGTCAATTTCTTTGTAATTCTCTTGTTTCTTGGTCTTCCAAAAAGCAAAATTCCGTAGCCCTCTCAACCGCCGAGGCGGAGTATGTTGCGGCCGGAGCTTGTTGTGCACAAGTTCTTTGGATGAAACATACTCTCCTTGACTATGATTTGCATTTTGACCATATTAAAATATTTTGTGATAATACTAGTACTATTCATATGACTAAAAATGCAAATTAACATAGTAAGACTAAGCACATTGACATTCGGTATCACTTTCTTAGAGATCATTATGAGAAAGGTGATATTGATATTGATTATGTTTCTACCGATTTTCAACTTGCCGATATTTTTACAAAACCCCTATACTATGCTAGATTTTCCTTTATTTGTGGTGAGTTGAATGTTTGTATTATGGATTTATGAAGAAATTTTTTTTTAACTAAGTTTACCCTTTTTGATGTATGACAAAAAGGGGAAAAAAGTTAGTTATTTTTGACTTTGGAGTTATGCATTTTGAGTTTTAATATTTTGGAGTTAGTTTAGACTCTTGAGTTTTGATTTTTGAGTTTTTGGTTTTTGAGAACAATGTGTTTTGTCAAAACTCTTTGCTTTTTATGCCATTCATTTATACATATAGTCATTCATTATACATAGAATGATTTAAGGGGAGCTTCCAAGCTCTCTTTCCCCATTTTTTAAAATAACTAGTATGTTTTGTCATCATCAAAAAGGGGGAGATTGTTGGCCCAAGGTTACAATCACCCGTTTTATTGAGTTTTGATGATTACAAAACATATATAGTTATTTGTACTAATCATGTTTAGTGTTTAAGTATGTTTCAGAGTTCTAAGGATTTATGGAGTGCTCTTTCCTAAAGGAAGATAGTTTTGACTCACGTCGGTTCATTTCGGGTTCATCATATCAAGCTATTCAAAGAATATACCAAGCTACTCAAGATCATGAAGAAGCCCACTTGAAAACTTTGTAGTCACCTAGAACCTATGTAAGACTTAGTTTGTTAAAGTTTGAGGTCGTGTTAGATTGGCTCAAGAACACACACACATTTTCCAAAATACGGTTTTTATTTTTGGCTTTTGTTTAAGTTCATGCTTTGATTTCTATACATGACTTAATTTTTTATAAATTTTATATCTTGTTTATATCATGTATACCTATCTTTTCAGCATGATACTTAGCCATATTTCCCTACAAAATTTATTTGAAAATTTTCCTAAGTTCAGAAAAAATCCCATATCAAAAACTGTTTCAGGCCTGGCGGTCGACCGGGCCGGTCGACTGGATCCTTTTCAGGCTAGGCCAGTCGACCGCCCGGTTGACCGAGCCTTGTGTCCACGGCATGCACGATTTGTGCATGTCTGTCGGTCGACCGACTGGAACCACTTTGCTCTCTGTTTCTTGTCGGTCGACCGATCGGTCGACCGACAGTTCAATACAAAATTTCCCCCTTGGCGTCCGGTCGACAGACCGGTCGACCGAGTCCAACGGCTAGTTGCCATTGACTGCCGGTCGACCGGCCGGTCGACCGACAGCCGTCTCCAGCCGCCAACGGCTAGTTTCTGATTTTCTGATTTTTTGGGGATTTGATTGGGATTTGAGTGTCAGTTGTTTTTGAAACTTTGAGGGCTATTCTCTGAACCTATTACCTAGTTTTAATCATGTTTAGACCTCCTCCATTCCCTATAAATAGAGGGGATTGGTCATTTGCAAAAGATAAGAAATATACCTAGTTTTTCAAGGTTTCAAAAGAAAGAAAAAGTTTCAAAAGCTCTCATTTCTCTAGTGCATTCTTGGCTTGTGTTTTCAGTTGTGTTTTCAAGCTACTTTCATTTACAACTGAGCTTGTTTTTCTCACTACACTTCTTGAGCCAAAGCCCTCCTCACTCTATAAGGAAGTTGTAAAGAGAAGTTTGTGATCCCTTGTTTGATCACTTGGTTACTTGTTCTTCTTGCTTTGTGAGTCCTCTTCGGTAGAGGATTGGATTGGTGGAGTTCGGTACTCCGGTCTTCGGCAGACCTCTTGTAATTGGTGGAGTTCGGTACTCCGGTCTTCGGTAGACCTTGTAATCCTCGGTGGATATAGTGGAAACCCTTCACGGCGGTGAAGGCGGGGAGTAGAGCGGTGGCTCGAACCTCGAAATAAATACTTTGTGTTTGTGATTGTTTCTTATTGTTTTCTACTTCTTGCTTGTGTCATTGCTTCTTATTTCTAACTTGTGATATATCTTGTGTGCACTACACTATTGCATCCATTCCATTATTTGCCACATTGTCGATCATTGCTCATACAACAAGATTGCAATACGCACCTCAAACTCTTATCTAGAGGAATCACGAGGAAAGAGTTCAGAACCCTTCACCGGGTATTCGGCTCTTAGTCTTGTTTTGGGCGATCGTTGCATCATTTATTCATAATTGTTTAAAAAGATCTTTAGATTAGCATTTACACCTATTCACCCCCCCCTCTAGGTGTTTTACACTGAGGTCTTCTTGACGAACTCCGTCTTCAAGTCGACTCGATCTAAATCGTGATCCACCGAGCTAGACTCCAACGAGTACTATATATGATCTTTATGCTCGGGCTCTTGAATCACCATGTGAAAGGCTTCAAAACTCCTTTGTTGAAGCTAATCACCAACTAATATCTTGATTAAAGATCTAAAACTAAACATCATAAGATTATTAGTAAACATAACTACATGAGTTAATCATCATCAAAACTAGAGTGGAAGGCCTCTGGGCCAACAACTTTTTCGTAGCAACCACCCCCTAGTGACTCTACTGCATTCATGTCTCCATATAGAAGGGCATGAAGAAAATTTTTAGGGGACAAATCAGACTTAGATGACAGATGGAGGAACGCAACCATAGACTAGAGCATACTAAAGAAACGCATAGGTGTTCACACTTGGCCGGCCCTAGCACTTCGGCCGACCCGAGTCGCATAATGAGGTAATATGATTCCTTGTACCTATTTATTGCATGTGCATTTTATGTCATACATTGAGGGCAATGCATTAGATAGGTGTGGGGGAGGGATACTAACATAAATTTTTTTTCCTTTCCTCCTTTTCTATTTTGAGGATATTTTCTAGGTTTTTATTTTTTATTTTCTTTTAAGATAATTTCTAGTATTTTCTCTTTTAGTTTATTTTCTAGTTTTTGTTTTAAAAAAACCTTTTAAAAATAGAAGAGAATCTTTAGTAATTTTTGAAAAAAATATTAAATGACTAAAAGAATTAAAGAAAAGCAAATTAAAAATTCTTTACTTTAGTTTAAATAAAAGATTATTGCTTAATTTGTAGTTTAAGAGAAATAAGTAAAATAACTTACTTTTTTATTTTTGTCTTAGTAAATATGCATTGATTACACATACACACTTGAGATTCTAGACAAAAACTCTAAGTGCCACACTGAAAAAAAAACATTTAAGCTAGTTAAATATGCCTCAAGAAGTATAATTATTCACGTCTAAAAGTAATAAATAAATAAAAACCATAGTTCCATGCCCTAGTTTACTTGAGTTATTTATCTTTAGGGGTGTTTTCTCACCTGGTGTCCTAAGACCGCCCGGTTTCAGAGTCATCGATTAAAAACTCGTTGCACGATAAATTAGAAAGCCTAAGAAAACTATGAGCAAAAATGGTACATAAATTAAACATTAAAGTAGATTTTTTTGGCATTTGGAGTTCGAGTTGAAAAATCCCAAGAAGATCACTCACACTCGAAATGCATATTAATTAATGCTAAATAAAAGGATAATTTAGAAGTAAAAAATTTCTCTTAATTATAAATGAAAATTGTAGTTTGGCAGGAAAAACTAAGAGTATAGGAAGGACTAATAAGGGTTAAACTTAATACTTATAATTACTTAGCTATTTTTACAAAAATAAATTAAATTTTTTTCTACTTTAAAAAGAGATTTTCAAAAATAACTAACATTTTTTTTCTTTATGGATTTTGTGAGTGTAATTCGCTGAAAACCCTCAGGAGACAAAACTCCTCGTTTAGGGAAACTTAGAGCTTTAACTACTTACTTCACACGCTCAATGCAGTCGCATCACCTGCGAAAGTGGTGTAATAAGCTCTCTTTGTTTAGTTTTTTTTTTTCATTTTGCTCGGGGATGAGCAAAAGGTAACTATTGGGGTATGATTAGTCTCTAAATTTGCATATTTTATATCACATTTTACATTTATTTAGAGTAAAATTCTGTTCATTAATGGTTTCTTTTTTT
The DNA here is from genome assembly GCA_038442645.1 of Agave tequilana. Classification (NCBI taxonomy): domain Eukaryota; kingdom Viridiplantae; phylum Streptophyta; class Magnoliopsida; order Asparagales; family Asparagaceae; genus Agave; species Agave tequilana. Next base: position 36,487 of record JAVJIF010005709.1, on the reverse strand, counting down.
TTTTCTTAGGTCCATAACTTAAGTGGAGAAGAAGAACAAAATTCCTATTTATTTGGAGATTATTAAAATCTAAATTGAAGCCCCAAAGATTGAAGCCTATTATGCTAATGCTCAGAAAATATCCTAGAAGAATAGAAGCTTCTACAAGTACATCTGGATAGTGCAAGCTTGCAGCCTCTGACACAAGCAAAACGGTCGTAACTTTACCGCATTTTCGCGGCAAAAGTCACAGAAACGAGTAATATCTAGGCCGTTGGTCTAGTGTTTTCTTTCATGGCTGTGATTCATCAGGGCTAGGATTTCTTGCCTATAAATACGCCCTTTGGCCATCAGAGACGAGTAATTAAGAGAATTTAGGTATTTTCTCTAGGACTTTCTTTAGTTCTATTGTATTTCTTTCTTCTTTGTTTTAGATCAGAAAATTGAGAGAGAGAGAGTCTGTGTTACCTTAAATTTATAGTGACAATCAATACAAGTTAACTCCTCCTTCCTCCTCTAATTTTTGGCTCTTTTACATGCTTTCTTTCCATGCAAGTAGTGTAGTAATGTTTAATTTATGGCTTCTTTCTTTCATGTCTAGCTAACTCTATCATTGCATGGTTAACTAACTACTAATCCACTAACTTCTAACATCTTGATTGACAACCCAAATGAGTCAACAAGCATCTGAATAAGCCTTATGCAAACAAGAGCTATGGATGACTTAAGATGAAGGGCTCTAATTCTAACTTACTAACAAGCAACTAACTTTAATTTTTCATGATTATCCTTTGAGTTGTTGATGATCTATTGAATGCACTAACATTGTTTGTTTTCATAAGTTAGCTTATGCCCCATTCATCCTTGCCGATACCGATAATGCACTTGCTTCTTAACCCATTCTCACCTTTAATCGGGTCTTGATAGGGTGACATTCAAGTTTTACCCTGTGAAGTAAGGTGATGGGGAAAGACTTTCATTCGAATCATACCATGAAAAGTTCTTATACACAAGACTAGAGATTGCCTAGGATCCAATATCAGGCAATATCATCAAGAGGTTAGTTGGTTGATCTTACATGTATATTGCATTATTTATTAGTACATTCCTATACTTATCTTATAATAAATCTGCTAATCACATTGTCTTAATGTTTAATTCATGCGAGATATGATTATTAATGGAGGAAGAGAAGATAATACCAAATAAATACCAGTTAAATCAGATTTATATGAATATATTTGGTTATCTTGGAGAATCAACGAGAATAAATGAGGATAGAGGTAAATACAGAAGTCCAAAGGTAACCCTATCAATATACAAAGGGATATCTAAAAGATTAGGACATATATTCAGAAGATTTAGAGAGATAAGATACAATCAAACTGAAGATCAAGGGATAACAAATAATTATCTCCCACCTTATCTCCAACCTTATTAGAAGACCTCTTGGGCAAGTGATTTTGTCCATATCTCTAACCTTATCTCCAACCTTATCAGAAGATCTTTTCTTTGGGCTGGAATTTGGTCTCATCCTCAAGCGCGCTCTCTCCTCCCCATTTCTCCTATAATTACCACCATACGCAGAAGGCAAAAGGGTACCACTCAGTAGAGAGATAGAATTAGGTTTAGTTTGTAGTTGAACTTAGATTTTTATTTTTTTTAAGGTAATTTTCATTTTTTTATGTAACTGAGATCAGAGAGAAGTTTCATGAGAGAAAGAGAAGAAAGTTATATTAAGAGTGACACCAGTGTAAGTTTCCTCCTTTCTTCTATTGTTATTCTATTTCAATCAAAGTTACATTTTTTTTTGTTCTTCTTCTTTTTACTTTACTCGCCTCTTCTGCAACTTGTAAATCCAAATGACCCTATATCCTCGAATCTGCCTTACTCTTGCAAGTGCCTCTGATGGCATATGTTGATGGATATCTCCTTCTGATTATGTAATAGTGTAGTTTTTCTTTCTGCTTGCATTTTTAGTTAGTTAGACCGATTTGAAGTAGGAAAGATCCTAAATGCCATGCTGTAATCACCTTCAAGCCAAGGTAGGTCGTTGCAACGGAGCCAAAGTAAGCAAAAGCCAAAGAGAAAAGTATGTATTTTTTTAGTTCTTTCTTTCTTTATTTCTTAGGTTAGAAACACACTTCTTTCTTTATTCTTCCTTCTTTTTTAGCTTAGTTTAGATACACTTTAAAGCTTCAACAACATCACTTTTTTCTTCTCCTCTTTTATTACTAACACTTTTCTTTTCTTTTAAGAAACAAAGAAGAACTATTTAACCGGATCTAGTAATTTAGAAAGTAAGACTTAATTAATGCTTCTATTGCAGTCCCTCCTTATGGATCACGACTCGCACAGCCACTTGCTATAGCTATAGTATTGAGCAACCTAGCCCGTTTAAATTTTTTATTTCTAAATTTCTATTTTCTATGCACAGGTTTGACAAAATCAAATTTTGGCGCCGTTGCCAGGGATGGATGGTAAGTTTTCCTTTAATTTACTTAACGGATTAATTTTCTTCCCTGTTTTTTATGTGCAGGGGTTAATTTCAAGAAAACAAGAGAGGTACCGATTTCAAAATTTGATCGGGGTAAAACCGCGCACAAAAAGTGTATATTTTGAAATCGATATTTAAAGTGTGTGCTTTGGCTTCCTCGATACTTCCGTTATAGCATAGAGGCTAAAACGAGTCGAATCCACAAGGACGGGAGGCGATAGAAGCTTACACGGTATGTTCACGTGTATGTTAACGATTCTTCAAAGTTTTAAAGAATGAAAAGAAAGGAAAACAAAGAATAAAAAGAGAGGTACGGTGAAATACAAAGAAGTGGGAAACATAGAAAAGAATGGTATTTGTGGTTTTTGATACATCTAAAACAAAGTGAAAAAGAAAGAAAGCTCACGACTACTAACTACTAATGACTCCACCAACACGCTAACCTCTTAGTGAAAGTTGCCTCACATGTATCATTGGCCATCACTAGTCCTTGGTTCAAGAGCGATTCAAAGCATGACCCATATGTAACTCATCACAACCCAATTCAAAAAAACAATTGCAAACTACACTTAAATCATCAAAACCCGATAAGAGCAAGCATGAAATAAAGTAATGTTAGCTTTTTAGTGGTTAGGAAGTTAGAGTGTTAGATCCATCACATGAGCCATCAATGGCTCTTGCAAAAGCAAGGCCAAGTAGAGGCTATTAGATTCATGTGGATTATCATAAAATAAGTTAGACTAGTTGGTGGTTAGTAGTTAGTTGCCATGAGAGAAAAGACTAGCTACACATGTAAAAGAGATTAGAAAGAAGAAAACATAGAGAGGTAAAGAGAGCACATTTCATAGATTGTCACCTTCTATTACAAGCACTCTTGCATTCCAAGCATGTACCACTCTCTCTCTCCCTATTACAAGATCTACAAAATGGAAAATACAAGAGAGGAGAAAGAACTAACCTAAACTAAACTATCCTAAACTATAACATGAAAATGAAACTACTCCTAAAACTCTGCATATCTCCAAACTGAAGAACCCAGGGGGGTTTTTATAGGCACCAGGGAAGGGGGGTCAGCTGGAAACAGCTGGCCAGAAGCACGGGCACAGCCGCGCCCACATGGCCGCGGAAACGCGGCCATACTGGGGCCGCGCGCGCTGCGCTTCGAGCCGCGCGCGGTCCCGTCTGTCCCCTGTCAGGTTCTGTACCCGGTTTTAGTTTTGCAGCCCCTGGTTTTGACGAATCAGCTCCTCTAGGTCAATGGCTATTCATGTAGGCCTTTAATCACCCATTAAATGATGATTTAGGGTCTTCTTCTTCATTGCACACCATGGACCTAGAATCAAGCAAGCAAATCTTTATTAACAAAATTTAACATGAAATAAATGTGAAGATGTGGTATAAATTATACAGTTTTAGTGACTTAATCACACCCCCACACTTATCTTTTACTCGTCCCGAGCAAAACAAAAAACTAAGGAATTATTACACACTTTCGCAGGTGACGCGATTGCACTGAGCATGTGCAACAAGCCGTCAAACCTCTAAGTTTTTCCTAGAGGAGGAGTTTTGTCTCCTGAGGGTTTTCAGCGGATTACACCCACAAAATCCATAAAGAAAGAAATCAAATGTTAGTATTTTGAAAACACATTTTGAAATAGAGAAAAGTGTTGAAATATTTTTGCGAAAATATAAGTGATCTAAGGTCATAGGTTAACCAGAAATTGTTCTTTCTGAAACTAAGTCAAAATGCATAAAAATCTTGTTATAAATTAAATGTAAGAATTTAAAATTGAATTGACTCTTTGATCTTTCATAAAACTCTTAGAAAAATATGCACTTTGTGAACTGTGAAGATTTTTGGGATATCGACTCTAACTTTCATGTCATTTATTTATATTATATATATATATTCTTCTTTTTTTCTTTCTTCCCTTAGTTTTCTTAGGCTTTCTTATTTACCCGGGTAGTGAGCCTTTAGCCGGTGACTCACAAACCAGATGGTCTTAGGGCACCAGATGAGAAAACATCCCTCGGACTTAAGGACTCGAGTAAACAAGGCCACAAAACTAAAGGGGATTATTTGGTTTTTGTCCACCGTTTTAGGTATGAATAATCATGCTTCCTGAGGCATAATTACCCAACTTCAATAAGTGGTTTTTATTATCATAATTAATTTTTTTTTAATATATGGCATTTCAGTTTTTGTTTCAATCCCAAAAATGTTGGCTCAGAGGCCTTCCACTCTAGTTTTGATGATGATTAACTCATGTAGTTATATTTATTAATAATCTTGTGATTTTAGTTTCAGATCATTTAGCAAGATATTAGTTGGTGATTGCTTCAACAAGAGGAGTTTTGAAGCCTTTCACATGGTGATTCCAGAGCCCGAGCATCATGATGATACATAGCACTCGTTGGAGTCTAGCTCGTGGATCACGGTTTGGATTGAGTCGACTTGAAGATGGAGATCGTCAAGAAGACTTAGGTATCCATAGTTTAGTTTAGTGTGTTTTAGATCCATGTGTAAAGATTAGATAGTTGATATGCTCAAGTTCACACAACACACACGTTTTATGTTTTGATATTGGTTTTCATGAATAGATTGATCAAAACAAGTTTAAATGGTTTTTATGTATATTACATGTGTTCGATATACATACATGCTTCATATCTTAGACAAACTTATTTTGATATGCCTATTCATGAGTTTTTGGAAAAATCAGATTTCCTATTGAAAAATCCAAGTTTGGAAAAATACAGTTTTTGGTTTTTGACAAAATTTGTTAGTCACAAAAATGTTTCAATATGTTTGATATTTGTGTTAAAATTTTTATCACATGTTTGTATTTCAATATAAAATGATAAAACTATTTTTGTGGATTTTTAGAAGATTTATGGAATTTATTAGAATATTTTTAACAAGTTTTTCTGACCCAAATTGCTGCCTGCCAGGCTCTGGCGGTCGACCGGCCGGTCGACCTTACTCCAGAGTCGGTCGACCGACGTGCACAGACTTGTGCACGTTGGCCAGGCACAGGGCACAGTCGACCGACCGGTCGACCGGCCAGAGAGCTTTGCTCTCTGTTTTTGGGCGGTCGACCGGGTTCCTCCAACGGTCATATTTATGACCGTTGGCGGTCAACCGGCCGGTCAACCGCCAGCCGTCTCAGGCTGAGGATTCAGCCTAACGGCTAGTTTTCTGTTTGGGCCTATATAAACCCATTCCTTTGGGATTTTGGCCAAGGTTTTTAAGAAGAAAATTTTCCCTATTCTCTGGTTTTAAAAACAAGTTTTTAAAAGTGTTTAAGAGCTTAAAAATTTCATTTTTATTGTTTTCAAGGGTTTAAAAAATTCAAAAAAAAATAGGTTTTAGGGATATTGCTTTAGATCTTCATTTTTATCATATTGCAAGTGTTTTCCCAAGGATTTTTCTTTGTTATTTGATTTCCAAAACACAGATTTTCACACTTGAACTATCATACTATCCTATTCTATTAGAATCATTTGTTTGTGGAAAAGAGATTGTTTGTGGTTGAAAGATACCACCTTGCTGTAAACCCTTTCTTTGTGGGTGCTCCCTCTTTGGTAGAGGTTGAGATTGTTGATTTGCTCCCTCTTGGTGAGGTGGAGTTTGGTTGTTTGGCTACGGCCTATCCCTCTTCGGTAGAGGTGGATTGTGATTGTATTACCTCGGTGGCATTGTATTGGTTGAGAGAGGAGTTCGGTACTCCCGGTTGTACAAATCCTCCTCGGTGGAGGTTCCCTCGGTGGGAGTCATCGGTGGACAAGATAGTGGATTAGAAATCCTTCTCGGTGAAGGCGGGGACGTAGAGCTAGGGGCTCGAACCTCGAAACATATCCTTGTGTTTGCGTTTGATCCATTGTCTCTCTAACTCTCTCTTTACATTTGTGCATTGCATCATTCATATTGCCATATCTTATTTGCTTGCATTGTGCCTTGCATATATTCACATTTCCTATTCATATTACATGCTTGGTTTGTTTGTGTGTGCCTCACTTATACTTAACCACGAGAGCTTCATATAGCACCTCAACCCTTATCTAGGGGAATCAAGAGGAGTTAGTCCAGAGCCCTTCACGGGGAATTCGGCTACACTCGTTGGTTGTATAAGTGGTTGCAAATTAGTTTTAACTTCCGCATTTAGTTTCTAGATTAGCACTATCACCTATTCACCCCCCTCTAGGTGATTTCAATTGGTATCAGAGCCTCCGCTCCTGATATTTGGTTTAACCACCTAGGAGTGTGATCTTGGACTTAGCTAATCTATCATTTGCATTTGCACATATATCTTGTTTGCACACACTCTTGGATTGCTTGTCACCTCCCATGTTGGATGTCTCCAACATTGACGTGTGGAAATATAGGATGTCCATCTACCTAAAAACCCTAGGCTTGCATGTTTTCCTTGCCGCTACCAAGAAATGCTATCTCGGTAACTGCAATCATATAGGGACCGATGCACAAGCCCTTGAGGCTATTAGAAGCACGCTATCTAAAGATTATCTTATGCTTGTTTCTAACCTTGATTCCGCCTTTGCAATGTGGAACAAGTTGACCACCTCCACCTCCAAGCTTCAATTGCAAATCCAACATGAGGAAGAATCTAGTGGAGAATCTGAATCTCAGTGCTACATGATCCAAGGGAATGACTCCCTTGAGGTACAATCGGAATCTCAATTAGATGCTAATGATGCTAGTTCTTCATGTGATGATTATGTTGATCCAAATGCTTTGAATGAAGAACTATCTATAGTTTGTGAAAATTAATTGAAAAATATAATTTGTTGAAAAAGAAAAGTCTAGGCCTTAACAATGAAAATAAAAATTTACTTTCTAGACTTAATTTGGTTTTGCAAGAGAAAGAGGAGATTTCAAATGAAAGGGATTCATTGAAATCTAGACTTGATCTTGCCCTAAAGGAAAATGATTGTTTGAAAAGTAAAAATGATTGCAATGATATTTTGAAGAAAAATGAAAAATTATCTTCAAAAGTTGATTTTGTAGTAAAAGAAAATAATTCTTTGAAAAACAAAATTATTTCTATTTCAAAGGATTTAGATGTCTGTTTAAAGAAAAATGAATCTTTGAAAAATGCTATGGATGCACATGTTTGCCATGCTTCACCTAGTACACCCATTGCATGCCACACTTCTTCCTCAATTAAAATGATATAAAATTGATTAAGAAGAATATTGATTGTTTGGGCTCCACTTTGAGCCATTGTGCCATGAACCATACACGCTTGGAATCCTTGGTTCGAAAGAAACAAGTTCCACCTATGCATGCTGATTGAGGCTAAACCTGCACAAAAAATACGAATTTTCAGATCTTATAATAAAAACGTGCAAGTGCTCAATACTTCCGCTATAGCAAGTGGCTAATGCGGGTCGTGATTCACAAGGAGGGTTTGCGATGGAAGCGTTTACAGTTTTTATTGAAATCGTTATAAAAACCAAACGAGAGTTCTTCTCTATTTTTAAAGTTAAGAAAAGAAAAAGAAAGTTAAAGGTTAAAGTTAAGAAGAAAGCGAAAGATGAAGAAGGTGGAAAATCAGAAAACGATGAAAAGCGACTATGTACAATGAAGTGGAAAGAAGAATGAAAATGATTTGGAAGAAGTGGTGTTGATCTAAACTAAAAAGAAAAGAAAAGAAGTAAAGAAAAGTAAAGAGATACTTACCGAGGGTGAGTGATGACTTACTTGGAAACCTTTTTGCAAGTTCTACCTTTTTGCTTCGGAGGCGTTCAACGCATAGATCATAAACTCGAGCTCGGTCCCCGTGCACATTATATCGTCAAGCATAAGAAGAACGAAGTGATGCGGAGCTTGGAAGAGGAGAACGTCTTCATGAAATATCGCTGGCTCTCACGTAGCTTAGTGATACATGCTTTGGACTTCACTTGTACACTCAACACATACAACCAAGGTAAAGTAGAAGAGGAAGACGAAGAGCAAAATAAATGTAAAGTAAAGCAAACAGAAAACAAACATAGCATTTACCTTTATTACTTGCTGAGATAATGAAAGAAAGGAGTAGGTACATCGTCGGTGTCACTCTCAACATTAGCCCCTCTCTCTTACTTACATGAATCTTCTTCTACCCTAAGTTACATACAAGTTACAAAAAAGTAAAACTAAACTACAAAATGGAAAAACTAGTCTAAAATCCTAATCTGCATTGGCCTCCCTTTTGCCTTTGAGTGCAGGTATTTATAGGAGAAATGGAGGGGGTAGAGGTGGATATTCAGTTCTGATCTGCTGTTTGTTGGCTTGTTGATTTCTGAATATCACTTAACAACTGACAGAATTAGAAATAATGATCAACATAAGAGTTATAGCTATGTCAGTCTGCTTTCTGGATCATCTTGAATCATCAGAATTGAGATTGTGTGGCAAAAGTTATGATTCGAATACTAAAATGTATCCAGTCAGAATCTGAATCAAACTTGCTTGATCTTTGCTTCAACCGATCGATTCTAAGAGGATTCTTCTCAACCAGTTTTCAACCTCTTGATTTTCCTGATTTACTGAGTGTGAATTAACTCTGATTTAATTCAGAATTTTTGTGGGCTTTGGGCTCATTTTTCTTCATCTCCTTAAAGAATGGGCCTGCAAATAAATTAAGCAATTAATTAGGACAATGCAGGCTTTTATTCTAAAATAAGTATGGAAATATGATATTAAATATGCAACATTAGAGGTTGCAAGTGCTTTTACTCGCATTTCTTTTGTTCATTCTGCTCTCTGGCTCTAATGGTGCTAAGCCAGAGAAAGACAGTGTTCAAAGGGTTCTGGTGTTGGAGTATCCTTTGCGGGCTCTAAAGGACTAACTCAAGGGTCCTCGCATCTCGTGGTGTTTCACCACAGAACGCAATGTTGCGGAGTGTTATTACATCATGCTACAGTGTTTCGGAATCGTTTGGTGAGATCCGGACCGTTACAGGAGACCCGGACCCGATCCGGATTCGTACTCGTTGTGGACCCGATACACAGGCAATCCGAAGACCGATCCATAGGACGATTCGGAGATTCGTACTGGTTCGTACAGTGAAGACCAGACGGTGATTCGTTTCCGAAACCGTATCATTTCATGTGAGTGTTCCTTGTTTTCTTATTGAGTTTTTTTTTATTATTTTATATGAGTGCTTTTAACTGGTTCCTATATACGTTATTATGTTTAAACAGTGTTCATGTTTAATTATTGTTTATGCATGTCAATTATTGCTCATGTTCACATTCACGTATTAAATACATAATCAACAAACCCCGGAAGACCACATTGCTGATTCAGAATAAATATCATGATACCATTTAGATAACTTGACTAACTATATGACATCTAACTGATAACAATACTATGCATATTACTGAAAGTTACTGGGACAATTTGATTGAGGCTAAACCTGCACAAAAAATACGAATTTTCAGATCTTATAATAAAAACGTGCAAGTGCTCAATACTTCCGCTATAGCAAGTGGCTAATGCGGGTCGTGATCCACAAGGAGGGTTTGCGATGGAAGCGTTTACAGTTTTATTGAAATCGTTATAAAAACCAAACGAGAGTTCTTCTCTATTTTTAAAGTTAAGAAAAAGAAAAAGAAAGTTAAAGGTTAAAGTTAAGAAGAAAGCGAAAGATGAAGAAGGTGGAAAATCAGAAAACGATGAAAAGCGACTATGTACAATGAAGTGGAAAGAAGAATGAAAATGATTTGGAAGAAGTGGTGTTGATCTAAACTAAAAAAAAAGAAAAGAAGTAAAGAAAAGTAAAGAGATACTTACCGAGGGTGAGTGATGACTTACTTGGAAACCTTTTTGCAAGTTCTACCTTTCTGCTTCGGAGGCGTTCAACGCATAGATCATAAACTCGAGCTCGGTCCCCGTGCACATTATATCGTCAAGCATAAGAAGAACGAAGTAATGCGGAGCTTGGAAGAGGAGAACGTCTTCATGAAATATCGCTGGCTCTCACGTAGCTTAGTGATACATGCTTTGGACTTCACTTGTACACTCAACACATACAACCAAGGTAAAGTAGAAGAGGAAGACGAAGAGCAAAACAAATGTAAAGTAAAGCAAACAGAAAACAAACATAGCATTTACCTTTATTACTTGCTGAGACAATGAAAGAAAGGAGTAGGGTACATCGTCGGTGTCACTCTCAACATTAGCCCCTCTCTCTTACTTACATGGATCTTCTTCTACCCTAAGTTACATACAAGTTACAAAAAAGTAAAAACTAAACTACAAAATGGAAAAACTAGTCTAAATCCTAATCTGCATTGGCCTCCTTTTGCCTTTGAGTGCAGGTATTTATAGGAGAAATGGAGGGGGTAGAGGTGGATATTCAGTTCTGATCTGCTGTTTATTGGCTTGTTGATTGTTGAATATCAATTAACAACTGACAGAATTAGAAATAATGATCAACATAAGAGTTATAGCTATGTCAGTCTGCTTTCTGGATCATCTTGAATCATCAGAATTGAGATTGTGTAGCAAAAGTTATGATTCGAATACTAAAATGTATCCAGTCAGAATCTGAATCAAACTTGCTTGATCTTTGCTTCAACCGATCGATTCTGAGAGGATTCTTCTCAACCAGTTTTCAACCTCTTGATTTTTCCTGATTTACTGAGTGTGAATTAACTCTGATTTAATTCAGAATTTTTGTGGGCTTTGGGCTCATTTTTCTTCATCTCCTTAAAGAATGGGCCTGCAAATAATTTAAGCAATTAATTAGGACAATGCAGGCTTTTATTCTAAAATAAGTATAGAAATATGATATTAAATATGCAACATTAGAGACAATCACACCCCCATACCTATCTTTGCTCGTCCTCGAGCAAAACAACTAAACTATACTAAGGATTATTGGACCACTTTCGCAGGTCACGCGATTGCACTGAGCATGTGCAACAAGCCGTTAAACCTCTAGGTTCCCCCTAGAGGACGAGTTTTGTCTCGTGAGGGTTTTCAGCGGATTGCACCCACAAAATCCATAAAGAAAGGAAAATAAAGAGTTAGTATTTTCGAAAAGCATTTTGAAAGAGAAAAATATTTGAAATATGATTGTAAGATCTAAGCAATCTATAAGTTATAGGAAACCCGAATCTTTCATTCCTAAACTTAGTCTCTATTCAAAAATTTGTTATCAAGTAGAGTAAGGGGTCAAATTGTACTTCTCATCTAGTCTATTACTTTACCCTAAGTCATATGCACCTTGTGACTGTGAAATTTTGACTAAGGGTTCATTAACTCTAACTCTTATGCCTTATTTATTTATTATATACTTTTTATTTTTATTTTGTGGTATTATTTCTTAGTTTTATTAGGCTTTCTAATCTGCCCATGTAACGAGCCTCTAATCGATGACTCCCAACCAAATGGTCTTAGGGCACCAGGTGAGAAGACACCCCCAGGACTTAAGGACTCGAGCAGACAAGGCCACAAAACTAAGGATTTTATTATATGAACCTCTTTTAGGCGTGAATACTCATGCTTTATTAGGCACAAATACCCAGCTTAATCAGAGGATCTAATCATCTTTCGCATAAATACTAAGGCTTGCTTAGGCCAAAGCACCTAGCTAATCAATAATTAGACTTATTCATATTTTTTTTATAAGGCATAAGAGTCTTTGTTTTGAACCCTAAGTATGTATGAAGTGAGGTGTGCATATTTCATCAAGGTAAAGATCAAGACTAAATTACTTTGACAAATTATCTTCCTAACCCTAAAAATCAAACAAATAATCTTATTTTGACCAAGTATAAGAAATCCTAATTTGGATTTCCTATTCCTTAAAATTAACTTAATTTCTTACAAGAAATATGTCAAAGTATTGTTTCCATTTTCAAAAAGTTTTTAAAAGTAAAGAAAATGTAATTTTTTTTTATTTATTTTTTTTTTTTAGAGTTATGTTAGAACCTCCCCCACACCTATCTCATGCATTGTCCTCAATGTATGAATTAATGCATAGATGCATGAAAAAGAAGAAAGGGAAGGAAAATGTTACCTTAAGGTGGTGGTTCCGGTGGTGGTCTGATTGGTCCACGAAACGTGGCCCAATCAACTTTGCTTTGGGTTCGCAGGAACTCACCAGAAATATCGTTAATATACCCACTAAAAAGATAAATCCATGAAGGATTTTTATTAAGTATTTAACCCCATCTAATTTTCAAATTCCATAATTGATTTCGGAGTCAAATTTGTCAACCGCCTCGTCCCAGAATGGAGTATGAAATGATAGAACAGTTGACTTGGACTCAGGAAGGACAGGAACTAATACTGACTCAGGAAGGTGACTTCAGTCAAGTAAAGGTTCAGGAGTCGAAATAGGTTCAGAAATTGGGTCCAAGTCAAGAAATTGAAACTCCAGTCCACATGTATTTTCTAACAATGGAATGTGACTTAATGTGGGTGATTCCAGTTCATGAATGATAGGTGGAGGAATCAAAACTGACTCTAAAAATATTACTCAAGTTTGGTAACACAACAGGAGTCAAGATTAATTCAGAAAGTTGAACTGGATCACAGATATGAGAATCTAGGTCACATATCTCATTGACTTCAATATCAAAAATTGAGAATTTGCCAATTTGTCAATAGGATCTTCAAGAGTGTATAATTGGTCAAGTTCAATATGATCCTCACAGATGGGTGATTCAATTTCATTATGGATTGGTACAGGATCCAATGTTGACTCGGGGAAAGATCGAAATCAGGTGAAGATACCGGAGTCATTATTGAATCAGGAAGAAGCATTGAATCACTAAGTTGGTGTTCAAGATCATATTCATTCTCAAGTTCTATTTCAGGAAAAGGAAAACTTGCTAAACTATCAATATCTTTTTCAAATTTTGGAGTTTGGGCAAGTTCAAGTGGTTGTTTCTGAAATGGAATCTTGATTTCCAAAACTACATGACTCTTCGGCTCTAACAGAATAGTTAGTGACATCAGGACGGTGGGAACGTAGAGATTCGACCATCATATCTATGTCACGATTACGAGTGTTTTGAGCCTGAGTCATGGCTTCAAGCATCTTTTCATAGTTGATAGGTTCATTGTTTTGATGAAAAGATGAAGAATTGTCTTGGAAGTGGTAGTGAAATTGTGAGTCCATCAGATTTTGGGATTTGTGTTTGGACTCACGCATACTCATTTCCATAATTGATGGTTTCCTATTTTGGACGGGTGGAACTGAGTATGAATCTTGAACATAATGTGGACTGGGTGGAGAAGGAGGGCAAGGTGGTTGGAAATTATGCTCGGGGGAGGTGAATCCCCACTGACTCGGTGAAGAGTTGAAATCATTATGGAATTATAGTTATTAGATGGGGGGTATGGGTCATATTGATTCGGATAAGACCAATCCGGCACACTAGGTTGGTCAAAGTTATGATATGCCGGGTTGGTAATATCCGAAAATGAAGTCGGTGTGTAATATGGATTATTATTGTAGTTGAAAAATTATTATTATAGTCCATATCACACAATAGAATACAAACAAAGAAAACAAACAAATAAACAAACAAAAAAGAAAAAATTCTAGCCTAAGTTAGGGTAGACTTAGGACCTGGACGACTCCTAACTGGTTAGACTGTCCACGGGAGGTCTAATGTAGACTTTAACCACAAGCTAATCAGCCAGGTCAGGGCAAGGTTGGTGGGAGGTTTTCCGTCAAAGACGTTCCTTAATTAAATAACCACCAACCTTCGGGCTTTCGGCCCTCAATCCCTTTCCTAGACACTGATTTTGCAGGAGTTAGATTCCAACATTTTTCCCCCTTAGGATAATCTCCTAATTGAGTCCGAGATGTCCTAGGGCCAACGTCTACTCAATTTAGTTAGGCTTGGGTTAGTGAGTGATTGGATTCTGATTTTTGGGCTAAGGAGGGTGATTAAATCCCACCTTATCTTGTTAATGGGTGGTGCCCTTAGAATCAGTTTTTGTCCAAGTGTACAAGATAAATAAGATGCACTCAAAGCGATATAAATCAACCAAGAGATAGTCCTATTCTAGATGCAATGCGTACATACCTTGCTCCAGCACTCTTCAACAGTAAAATAAATGAATTGAAAAGACACGTGCCTAAATGCAAACGTCTAATCAATTTTTTAATTTTTTTTTTCAACAAACTTTTTACTGTTGGTTTATTAGCAGGTTATGGTGATGGCATAAAAAAAAACTAAGTTTGCAGAAAACAATATTTTTGCAAAACAAGCAGCCCTGCAAAAAATCTGTTTACTAGTCAACTCCTTTTTGCCGCGTTTTCGCGGCGTTGGCCGCGGATCCGCGGCAAAGCAGAGGGCACTTGGTCTCTGCTTTCTAGAGCAGAGGCCCAAGGCCACTTATATGTTACTGCAACTTTAATTTCCTGCTTTGCTTGCCTGTAACCTGCAACAGAGAAGAAGATTCGTTTTAGTTCTAAAAAATTTCAATAAAAATTCAGATTTCAATAAAACGTGTTACCCTCCCCGGCAACGGCGCCAAAATTTGATTGAGGCTAAACCTGCACAAAAAATACGAATTTTCAGATCTTATAATAAAAACGTGCAAGTGCTCAATACTTCCGCTATAGCAAGTGGCTAATGCGGGTCGTGATCCACAAGGAGGGTTTGCGATGGAAGCGTTTACAGTTTTATTGAAATCGTTATAAAAACCAAACGAGAGTTCTCTCTATTTTTAAGTTAAGAAAAGAAAAAGAAAGTTAAAGGTTAAAGTTAAGAAGAAAGCGAAAGATGAAGAAGGTGAAAATCAGAAAACGATGAAAAGCGACTATGAACAATGAAGTGGAAAGAGAATGAAAATGATTTGGAAGAAGTGGTGTTGATCTAAACTAAAAAGAAAAGAAAAGAAGTAAAGAAAGTAAAGAGATACTTACCGAGGGTGAGTGATGACTTACTTGGAAACCTTTTGCAAGTTCTACCTTTTTGCTTCGGAGGCGTTCAACGCATAGATCATAAACTCGAGCTCGGTCCCCGTGCACATTATATCGTCAAGCATAAGAAGAACGAAGTGATGCGGAGCTTGAAGAGGAGAACGTCTTCATGAAATATCGCTGGCTCTCACGTAGCTTAGTGATACATTCTTTGGACTTCACTTGTACACTCAACACATACAACCAAGGTAAAGTAGAAGAGGAAGACGAAGAGCAAAACAAATGTAAAGTAAAGCAAACAGAAAACAAACATAGCATTTACCTTTATTACTTGCTGAGACAATGAAAGAAAGGAGTAGGGTACATCGTCGGTGTCACTCTCAACATTAGCCCCTCTCTCTTACTTACATGAATCTTCTTCTACCCTAAGTTACATACAAGTTACAAAAAAGTAAAAACTAAACTACAAAATGGAAAAACTAGTCTAAAATCCTAATCTGCATTGGCTCCCTTTTGCCTTTGAGTGCAGGTATTTATAGGAGAAATGGAGGGGGTAGAGGTGGATATTCAGTTCTGATCTGCTGTTTGTTGGCTTGTTGATTGCTGAATATCACTTAACAACTGACAGAATTAGAAATAATGATCAACATAAGAGTTATAGCTATGTCAGTCTGCTTTCTGGATCATCTTGAATCATCAGAATTGAGATTGTGTAGCAAAAGTTATGATTCGAATACTAAAATGTATCCAGTCAGAATCTGAATCAAACTTGCTTGATCTTGCTTCAACCGATCGATTCTGAGAGGATTCTTCTCAACCAGTTTTCAACCTCTTGATTTTCCCCTGATTTACTGAGTGTGAATTAACTCTGATTTAATTCAGAATTTTTGTGGGCTTTGGGCTCATTTTTCTTCATCTCCTTAAAGAATGGGCCTGCAAATAAATTAAGCAATTAATTAGGACAATGCAGGCTTTTATTTCTAAATAAGTATGGAAATATGATATTAAATATGCAACATTAGAGACCAATCACATGCACACCATACACAGCATACACATGCTCCTCACGGTCACACCTATCACATGTATGCTCATGTGTACACTTGTACACATTGTGGACGTAAGGGCCACCTTGCTAAATTTGTTTTGATCGTATACATGTTTGTAATTTAGCAAATAAATTTGTTTGGGTTAGGAAAGATGCTAACCCCCATGGACCCAAAAAGATGTGGGTACCAAAGACCACCCCTATGGTATTTGATGTAGGTGTGGGCTCTCGCATGACGTGAGAGTAGCGGTACCTTAGAGTGGATGCGTTCCGAGCTTCATGTGGACTATTTGGATGCATCACTTTCAAGGGGAGTTTAGTAGGAGGACTACCGTGTTTTGGATACATGGAGAGTTGCCTCTTCGGTTTTGGTAACAATCCTTTACTCCCGTTTATATTTACATGCTTTCATATCATTGTTTATAGCATGTTTTGTTGTTTATAGATTATTATGTTAATACCATGATTATTAGATCATTGACATGCATGTATAGCATTTGAGACACCCATGTTTTATATGGACCATTATTTTTGTGTTCTCACCTTTGTTTAGCTATTATGCATATCATAGTTCTAATAGCATGTGGATTTACATAATGATCATTTTTCATGCTTATCATGTTGATTTATGTCTATGCTTCATGATTTGAATATATGTTTAAATGTTAATTTTTATTAAGACTAGGATTTATACTTGTACATATAGTGGGCCACAAATAAACTTTTATATATTTGGGCTTGAACGATTATTTGTACCCATTAGATGTGCTAGTATAGTCTAGTTTTGATGATTCATGCATTTAACTTGTATTCCTATTTTATCCATGTTTTTCATGTTTCTATGTTTAACTTCATGTATATGTCTATCTTGTCCAAACTATTGATTATACATATACATCCTTGAGCCACTTGCCTTAATGCATATACATTTGTGGACTCGTTATGTTTGGATATGTATGTATACTTTAGTTTATACTTGACATACATATGCCTTGAAGAAATCGAGTTTTGATAATTTTCATGTTTTGAGGAATATTGAGCTTTTTGCCAAATTTCATGATTATGTGTTTCACACTACACTTGTACACTCACCTTATTTAAATGTTTCTCATGATTATGTTTTCATGAGTATGTATGGGCTTTATGGACTTCGAGTGTTTAGTGCCATGTGATTTACATGTATTTCATGAAATATAATTTTGTTTTATTCCTTACTTGAAGGATTTCGTACTAGTTTAGAAGTTTTTTCATTTAACTAGTTCGTATTCTTCATTTTGGTAGAGTTTTTCAAACAAACTATACTTTCAAACCTATTTTGAAAACCCCTACCTTCAACGGGCGGTTGGATGGGAGACCATGCTCATGTATGCTTTATAGTGAAAATTATTTTAAACTTGAACATGAATGGGTGGTAGGAAATATGAGATATACTATTGATATTATTGTTGTTTCAATTGATATCATTGGATTCTTTCAATTGGTATCAATATTGACATTTCTTGTATACTCATATATTTTATGTATGTATGCATACACTTCAAATAGTATCAATTTCGATTGGTATCTATTTTTCATACATATATATATTTTGTTTATGCTAAGCTTGAGTTTTAATGATCATCATGTTTCAATTGATTAGTTTTCAATTGGTATTCTAATACAAGCTTAGACATTGTTTTAATTGGTATTTCATAAAGAGGGAGAAAACTCGTATTTTATCTTTCAATTGGTATTTGGTTATTATTAGTTTTGTATTTCACTCCCTTGCTTTATGATAGAAAATAATAATTTCAATTTGATATCATATGTTAAAAAGAATAATACTTTAAATTGGTATCAAGATTGTATTTGTTTTCATAAAATTGGTATCAAGATGCTTATTTGTTTACTCAATTGGTATCAAGATTTTGTTTATTTTCATTGGTATCTATTGATCTATTTCTTTCAATTGGTATCCATGAAAACTTATATTGATTTGTTTGTTTGACCCCTTTTGTTAATTCTTTGTTTCGAACAAAAAGGGAGAGAAGAATGTTTTGTTTTTACTTTGCCCCTTTGTTGATGATTGACAAAAAGGGGAGAATTATTTGTGAGTTTAACATGCATATAACTCAAATATATATATACATGATTGGTACATGTTTTATATGCATGTTTTGTTTTATTTATTAGTTTGTCGTTTAATTGTTTAATTGGTATCAAGAGCATTATTTAAGAGCATGTTTTTATTGGTATCAATAGCACGTTTTATGCATGATGCATTTCATATATTTTGGTATCAAGAGCATGTTTTTGTATTTGGTACCTTGTTTTATGCATGTCTATGCATACATGTTTGTGAGCTTACATTGCATATATTTATTGTTTATTCCTATGCATGAGTTAAGGGGGAGCTTCCTTGAAGCTTAACTTTAATCCATGCATATATAACTCTATGAGTTTTGTCATCATTAAAAAGGGGGAGATTGTTGGCCAGAGACCTTCCACTCTAGTTTTGATGATGATTAACTCATGTAGTTATTTTACTAATAATCTTGTGATTTTAGTTTCAGATCATTTAGCAAGATATTAGTTGGTGATTGCTTCAACAAGAGGAGTTTTGAAGCCTTTCACATGGTGATTCCAGAGCCCGAGCATCATGATGATACATAGCACTCGTTGGAGTCTAGCTCGTGGATCACGGTTTGGATCGAGTCGACTTGAAGATGGAGATCGTCAAGAAGACTTAGGTATTCATAGTTTAGTTTAGTGTGTTTTAGATCCATGTGTAAAGATTAGATAGTTGATATGCTCAAGTTCACACAACACACACGTTTTATGTTTTGATATTGGTTTTCATGAATAGATTGATCAAAACAAGTTTAAATGGTTTTTATGTATATTAGATGTGTTTGATATACATACATGCTTCATATCTTAGACAAACTTATTTTGATATGTGATCGCGTAAAAAGCAAGTATTAAATAAGAGAAGGAAGTGTTGGTTGATGTTACTGCTTTTGCGATTCTTTCCGTAGTAGCGAAGTGGCTATACGGGTCGTATCCACAAGGAGGGAGAGCGATAGAAGCTTGATGCGGCTTTCAAATTCAAGAAGAAAGAAAGTTCTTGTTTCCAAATAAGAATTTGAAAAGTGAAAACAAGTATTTTTAGAAATTGTTGGAAAATGTTTGGTGGTTTGTAAAAGTGATCTTTTTCTTAGTTGTAAAGATGCATGGCTAACTTTCTACTAAGTGCTCCTACTAACTTCTAACCTTTTGAAGATAGCCTCACGATGGATCATAGGCAAACACGACACTTGTGCATTGGAACTAATCACGTGAAAATCGAGTGAGAGTTCATCCTATAACTTAACCTTACACGGCAAAAACTCGGACATTCCCATATCAAGATCCGATAGAAGGCGAGAATAAGGGAAGACTCGAGTGCACTATTGGTATCGGCAAAGTTAAAAGGAAAAAGAGTCTAACAAGTAAAACACAACTCATAGATCATCAAAACGAATTAAGTATGAAATATAAGAAAGTAGATACTTGTAGATAAATTAGAGTTAGAACCCTCATCTTAAGATGCCATAGCTCTCATTTGCACAAGGCTTGTTTGGCACTATTGATTCATACGGGTTATCAAACAAGTGTTAGAAATTAGTGGGTTAGTAGTTAGTTAGCCATGCTATGGAAAAGTTAGTTAGCCATCAAGGTAAAAGAAACAACAAAGAAAAGGGGTAAAAGGGAAAGGGGGAGTTACACTACAACAAAGAAGTAAAAGTAAATGCAAAGACAAGTAAATGAAAGAAGGAAGAGAAGTAGTACTTGTATTATCTTGTCACCCTTCAAATACAACTCTTTACACACTCTCTCTCTTTCTCTTTAATGGCTAAGACCTAAAACTAGAAGAAGAAGAACAACAACTACAACAAACTAAACAAGATTACAAATTTTTGCCAAAATTCAATCCCCCCTCACTGAAGACCCCAGGGGGGTATTTATAGGTACCAGGGCAAAGGGGAGCCTGGGGATAGGATGTGACCCGAAGCGGCGCGCGCGGCGCCGCAGTATTGCCGCGGAAACGCGGCAAAAGCCGCGTTTCCGCGGCAATACCTTTGCGGCGCGCGCAGCGCCGCCTGCTGCGCGCCGCCTGGTTGTCCCCCTGTCAGTTCTGATGCCCGGTTTTGTCTTTTCAGCCCCTGATTTGAGCAGATTCACCTCTCTAGGTCAATGACTATCTTAATAGGCTTTAATCACCATTAAATGGTGATTTTAGGGTCTTCTTCTCCATTGCACACCATGGACCTAGAATGAAGCAAGTAAGGGATTATTAGCATAATTTATTTATCAATTAAATGTGAGATGTGATGAAATTATGCAAAATTAGGGACTAATCACACCCCCACACTTATCTTTTTGCTCGTCCCGAGCAAAACAAAAATAAGAAAATATTATACCACTTTCGCAGGTGACGCGATTGCACTGAGCATGTGCAACAAGCCTTTAAACCTCTAGGTTTCCCCTAGAGGAGGAGTGTTGTCTCCTGAGGGTTTTCAGCGGATTGCACCCACAAAATCCAATAAGTAAATAAAAGAAATTAGTTGTTAGATATATATATATATACATGAAAAAGAACTTTCAATCATCTAAGTAAAAATGACCGAATGATGTAAGAATTAGGTTTAACCCTCATAAGTCCTCTTATATTTAGCCTTCAAAAGAAGAAATTATGGTTTTTCTTTAAATTTAGAAAGGATCTTGTACTTCTAACTCATTCTTTTATTTTGCTTTAGATAGATATGCATATGTGTAAGTGTGAAGTGCTTGGGATTTTTCAACTCAACTTTGAATATTATTTAATTTTATTAATATTTACTTATTATTCTTGGTTCCATTAGGCTTTCTACTTTACTTATGTAGCACATATCAAACCGATGACTCCCAAACCAGATGGTCTTAGGGCACCAGGTGGAAAAACACCCTTCAGGTCAAATATGCAAGTGGAGTAGGCCACGAAATCAAGATTTATTTATAAAATTTTTGGCGTGAGTAATTATGCTTCTTGAGGCACAATTATCCAGCTTTTTTTTTTTTTTTTTTTTTGGCGTGAACATCATGCTTCTTGAGGCACAATTATCCAGCTTTTTTTTTTTTTTTTCTTTCTCAAAAGTTGCGTCTCTAAATCCCAAGCATGTGTGTGCGAATTATGCATATTCTACTAAGGCTAAATAAAAGGTATGAGTTATTTTCCTTATCCCTCCTATCTTTTTAGTCAAACCATTCTTCTTGTTTACTTAGGCAAAATAAAGATTTATTACTAAGGTTCCCGTAATTCCTACAATCTTTTGGTATTTTTATAAAGAGTTTGAAATTTCTTTTCAATCTTTTTTTTTTTTTTTGTAAGAAAGAAAGAAGAAAAAGAAAAAGTGTTAGCACCCCCCCCACACCTATCTAATGCATTGTCCTCAATGAATGCAGATGGAAATGCAAATGCAATAAATAGGGGAGGAATGATGTTACCGTCTCCGTGAACTCGGGCCGGCCAAGTATGAAAAGGCGAGAGAAATGTCAAAAAGAATGTACATGGGGTAAGTAAACAATTTTTTTATTTTTTTATTTTTTTTATTTTTTATTGTTGTGGTTAGGTGTATGATGGGGCAAAAAGAGTCAGCACACTATCATCCGGAATCATCGGCTCAGTGGTCAAGAAGGGCTTCAGTCTCTGCCCATTCACTTTGAACTCCGTGTTATTTTTAGGGTCTGCAATAAGCACAGCACCGTGGGGAAAACAGTGCGCACAATGAATGGTCCCGTCCAACGAGTTTTCAATTTCCCCGCGAAAATATGAAGCCTAGAATTGTATAGCAGAACCCTATCTCCTGGTGCAAAGGTTTTCTGGGTTATGATTTGGTCATGAAAAGTTTGGTTCTGCTCTTGGTGATTCGTGCATTTTCATAAGCTTCATTCCGTAACTCCTCTAATTCAGAAATCTGCAGTTTCCTAAGTTCACCGGCCTTGGTCAGGTCGAAGTTGAGTTGCTTAATTGCCCAGAGGGCCGGTGTTTCTAATTCTACTGGCAGATGACAGGCTTTTCCAAACACGAGTCTGTAAGGAGACATCCCTAGAACTGTCTTAAATGCGGTACGGTAAGCCCACAATGTATCATTGAGCTTAACCGACCAATCCTTTCGGTTTTGTCCGACAGTCTTTCCAGAATGAGCTTGATCTGTCGGTTGGTGACTTCAACCTGCCCATTTGTCTGGGGATGATACGGGGTGGATAACTTGTGATTGATGGAATATTTTCGCATCAGAGCTTCAAAAACTCTGTTGCAGAAATGTGATCCATTATCACTAATTATTGCTCTCGGGGTACCAAACCGGGAGAAGATGTTCTCTTTGAGGAATTTGACAACCACTTTGTTGTCATTCGTCTTGGTTGGTACAACTTCTACCCACTTAGAGACATAATCGACAGCAACCAAATGAATTGGTTGCCGAAGGAGTTGGGGAATGGTCCCATGAAATCGATGCCCCAACATCAAAAATTTCTACTTCAAGGATAGGGTTTAGGGGCATCATGTCTCTTCTAGAAAGTTTCCCTATCTTCTGACAGTTTGCACATGACTTGCAAAAATGATATGAATCCTTGAACAGAGTGGGCCAGTATAACCCACTTTGTAGAACCTTCTCTGCAGTCTTGCGGGGACCGAAGTGTCCTCCGCATGCAAGGTCATGGCAAAAACTAAGCACGCTCCTCTGTTCCTCCTCGGGTATACATCGTCTAATTATTTGGTCGGGACAATACTTAAAAAGATACGGCTCTTCCCAGAAGAAGTACCGTACTTGGGTAAAGAAGCGGTATTGGTCTTGCTTTGTCCAGTCAGCAGGTAATTGTCCTGTGGCCAGGTAATTAACGATGTCAGCATACCAGGGTTCCTTAAGAATGGCTAGGATGTGCTCATCAGGGAAATCCTCGTTGATCGGAGCTGGATGGTTGGTGCATTCGGAATTCGTGAAAGATGATCAGCAACCACATTTTCAATACCTCGTTTATCCCAGATTTCTAAGTCAAATTCTTGAAGCAAAAGGATCCACCGAATCAGTCGGGCTTTTGCTTCCTTCTTGGTCAAGAGGTATTTCAGAGCCGAGTGATCCGTGAAAATCACTGTTTTTGAACCTAACAAATAGGGCCGGAATTTTTCTAACGCAAAGACAACGGCCAAGAATTCCTTCTCAGTCGTTGTATAGTTCTGTTGGGCGTCATTCAAGGTCCTACTCGAATAGTAAATCACGTGCTGCCTATTATCGATGCGCTGTCCTAGGACAGCGCCATAGCAGAATCAGATGCATCACACATGATTTCAAATGGCTGGGCCCAATTAGGAGCAGAAATGATAGGTGCAGAAATCAGTTCTTGCTTAAGCCTCCCCCATGACTTGAAACATTCATCATTGAAATCAAAGGGCACGTCCTTAGCGAGCAGGTTAGTTAAGGGCCTCGCGATTTTGCTAAAGTCCTTAATGAACCGTCGGTAGAACCCAGCATGCCCTAAAAAGGATCTAATATCCTTGATGCATTTGGGTGGTGGGAGCTTAGCAATCACTTCTACCTTAGCCTTATCCACTTCTATGCCTCTCCTCGAAATCTCATGGCCCAAGACAATCCCCTGTCTCACCATAAAATGGCATTTTTCCCAGTTTAGAGTTAGGTTCTTCTCAATGCATCTTTGTAGCACTAACTCTAAGTGATGAAGACATTGATCAAATGAATCTCCGTAGATGGAGAAGTCATCCATGAAATCTCAAGAAAACGTTCCACCATATCAGAGAACAAACTAAGCATGCACCGTTGGAACGTTGCAGGAGCATTGCACAATCCAAAAGGCATGCGCCTATAAGCAAAGGTTCCGAATGGGCAAGTGAACGTTGTCTTTCCTGGTCTTCTGCAGCAATGGGGATTTGATTGTATCCCGAGTACCCATCCAGAAAGCAGTAGTACTCATGTCCAGCCAAACGCTCAAGCATTTGGTCGATGAAGGGAAGCGGGAAATGGTCTTTACAGGTAGCAGCATTCAACTTCCTGTAGTCGATACAAACACGAACCTTGGTAGGCAGTCTTGTTTGTACCAACTCTTTATCCTCATTTTCTACTACCGTAAAGCCAGCCTTCTTTGGGACCGCATGAACAGGGCTAACCCATTGGCTATCAGAAATGGGATAAATGATCCCATTATCTAATAGTTTCAGAATTTCAGCCTTCACTGCCTCTTGCATGAGAGGGTTAAGCCTGCGTTGTGGGTCCCTCCTAGGGGTTGCTTCATCGACTAAATGAATTCTGTGCTGCACTATTGCTGGACTTATTACCTTGATGTCCTTCATCGTCCATCCAATGGCTTCCCTATGTCTTTTCAGAATAGACATTAAGCTGTCCTCTTGTTGCTCAGTCAGGTGGGATGCTATGATGACTGGCAAGGTGTCCTTTCCGCCCAGGTAGGCGTACTTGAGATGTTCAGGCAGGGCTTTCAACTCTAGGGAAGTGTTGCTTCATTGGAGGGAATCTCTGGGCTTTCGATCCTAAGATAGGGTACACTGGGGCTTGATGCCCAATCCACTGCTGAATCCACGATCTGGTCTAGATTAAAATCCTCAGCCTCCAGATCAAACTCTGCCTCAGCTTCTATCTCCATGCATTCCTCATGTTCACTGGTCAGATTTTCAATAGAATTGACCTCAAATGTCTGATCATTGACATCCCTAGGTTGTCTTCCAAGATTGAAGACATTGACTTCCTTCATCATGTCTCCAAAAGTCAATCGCATGGACCCGTTCCTACAGTTGATTATGGCATTGGCTGTAGCAAGGAACGGGCGTCCTAAGATGACGGGAGTCTGAGACCTAAGATTGGACACAGGTTGGGTCTCAAGCACAATGAAGTCAACGGGGTAAATGAAATCCCCGACCCGGATGAGGACATCTGTGATTTCCCCTTTTGGGATCTTCACAGATCGGTCAGCTAGCTGAATGGTGACTCGAGTTGGGCTTAGCTCACCCAACCCAAGTTGCTGGTATACCGAGAGAGGTAGCAAGTTGATACTTGCTCCCAGGTCAAGAAGCGCTCTACTGATTTCGGTCTGTCCTATGGTGCAGGAAATGGTGGGACATCCGGGATCCTTGTATTTCACCGGAATGGGACCAGACAGAATTTCGCTTATGTTAGTGGCCAAGAACACTTTCTTGGGCACATTGGTCTTTCTCTTCTTAGTACACATATCCTTCAGAAATTTGGCATAAGCCGGGACTTGTTGGATAGCGTCTAGAAGTGGCACATTTAACTTAACCTGGTTGAACATCTCCAGCATTTTCTCCATGTGCATGTTTTTATTATTGTTCCTAAGCCTATTGGGAAAAGGTGCTACAGGCTTGTGAACTTGTTCAGTAGCTTTGTCCTCGTCAGATGTCTGTGGAGCGGATTGGGAGGAACTAGCAGAGGTGGAGGCTTGAGTGGGGTCAGGATGGACTGGACTCTTCTGCTGGTAGACCTGGTTGTCTACCTTCTTTCCAGATCTCAGTGTGTGAACAGCATTACACTGGTTAATTGATGGGTCCTGAACTTCATATGCTTGGTTGGAGGTTTTTGGGTTAACTAATGGCTGACTAGGCAAAGTACCCTTAGGTCTTTCACTTAGGGAGCTAGCTAACTGGCTCATCTGCAATTCCAACCTTGATATGGCCTGTGAATGACTGTTCAGAGTTTGTCCTGGTTCTGCATGAAGGCAGCCTGGGACTTAATGAAAGCCTCTATGCTCTCCTCCAATTTATTGATTTTCTTTTCCATCGGAGAGTTTTGGGAGGAGGAAGAAGGGGCTTGACTGGGAAAGGTGGTGGAGGAGCAGGATGGTGAAAGTTGTTGGAAAATTAGGCCTGGGAGGATTATTTGGGGCCCAGGAGAAATTTGGGTGATTCCTCCAGCCGGGATTGTAGGTCTGCGAGTAGGGGTTGTGAGGCGGCCGTGAGTAAGCCGCGTTCATGTGTTCTGGTGGCATTTGTTGGGCATGAAAAATAGGGCACTCTTCAAAGACATGGTTCGGTGCCTGACAATATGAACAACCCGGATTGTGAATTGGTGGGTTGATCTGGTTGACACTAGCAGGCTCTTTTGTTTCCAGAGCCTCTATCCTTCTCATCAGGGTAGCAATCTTAGCCTCGGCAGCTATGGATGATTCTAGGGATAGGAGCCCTCCTCTTGAAGCTATAGATTGTGAATTCCTAGGTTTTTCCGAGGCTGGCTCCCACTGCAGGGTTTTCTCCGCTAAATCCTCAAACAAATCCCAACCCTGATTCTCATCCTTCTGCAAGAACCCTCCCTGACACATCGTTTCTAACAGGGTCTTAGTCTGATAATCTAGACCATCGTAGAGAATCTGGCACTGACGCCATTTCTCCACGCCATGATGAGGGCACTGAGCGAGGAGATCTTTGAATCGCTCAAAGTATCTCCAAATGGTTCGCTCGGGTCTTGCTTAAACTGCATGATGTTCTTCCTAATGAGGGCAGTTTTGTGAATTGGGTAAAATTTCTTCAAGAAAGCCTTGACGAAATCATCCCACGTCGTGACAGAATCTGCTGCCAAACTGTACAACCACTTCTTAGCTAGGTCCTTTAGGGAAAAAGGGATGAAACGTAACCTAACGGCATCGTCTCCTAGCTGGGGTATTCGCATCATAAGGCATACTTCTTCAAATTCCCTAACAAAGAAGTATGCGTCCTCTGATTCTAAACCATGAAATTTGGGAAGAGTGTTAATGAATTGGGGCTTTAACTCAAAGTTATTTCCGTTTGCTTCAGGAAGTTTTATGCAAGATGGAAGCGAAGTTCTGATCGGGTAAAATCTATCCTGAAGTGACGCCATCACCGTTCTGGATGCAAAGGTAGAGAAGTGTTTCTTGTTAATCTGGAAGTTGAAGGATCTCTCACCCACTCTTGCATTCAGCACACCACAACCAACGTGAAAACAACAAACAATCGAAAAGAGTGAAAAACAAACAAAAGAAATCAAAAACAACCACAAGCCTTAGTCTAAGGTACCTGGACCTAGACGACTCCTAACTGGTCGATTCTCCGGGGAAGGTTGTTGCAGGAACTCGACTACAAGCTAATCGGCCAGGAAAGGGCAAAGCTCGGGGGGAGGTATCCGGGCGGAGCCACGGGCCTAATTATGCCAAACCACGGAGCTTTTGAGGCTTTACCTCTAAATTCACTTTCCTTAGACACCGATTTTGCAGGAGTAAAGTTCTTACAATTTCCAACCTCGGTTAATCTCTTAGTGAGTCCGAGATGTCCCTAGGGCCAACGTCTATTGATTTTTATTTAAGGCTTGGGAAAGTGTGAGTGCACTTGGAGATGGTTTTGGGCTAAGGAAGGGTGATGAAATCCCCACCTTATCTTATTTATTTGGGTTTTGCCCTTAAAGTCAATTGTGCAAGTGTACAGTTTATTCACAACAAGGTAACACTCAAAGCTGTAAATCACTTCAGAATGTTGGTCCTATTCTATATGAATGCACACGTACCTTTGTTTCCAGCACTCTTCAACAGAAATTGAAATGAATTGAAATAGACACGTGCCCTAAATGCAAAAGTCTAATCCAATTTTCAATTAAGCAACAAGTAAATTTCTGTTGAATTTATTACACATGCATATGGTGAAGCATCCAAGGAAACTAGAAATTTTGAAAGCACTTTTTTTTTTTTTTTAGCGGCGCTCGGCAACCCTGCAAACAAGTATGTTAGTACTTCAATCGGAAAAACTCGTTTTTACACGAATTTTCCGAGGGCAAATAAATCCTCGCGCAATGTCCTTGGCCTCCTCTTTTGCTTCCCTCGAAAGTGAGCTCCTGGTACTTCTCCTACACAAAAAGAAAAAGAACAATCTTTAGTAGTGAACAATAAAGCCGTTCCCTCCCCGGCAACGGCGCCAAAATTTGATCACGTAAAAAGCAAGTATTAAATAAGAGAAGGAAGTGTGGGTTGATGTTACTGCTTTTGCGATTCTTTCCGTAGTAGCGAAGTGGCTATACGGGTCGTATCCACAAGGAGGGAGAGCGATAGAAGCTTGATGCGGCTTTAAAAGTTCAAGAAGAAAGAAAGTTCTTGTTTCCAAATAAAGAATTTGAAAAGTGAAAACAAGTATTTTTAGAAATTGTTGGAAAATGTTTGGTGGTTTGTAAAAGTGATCTTTTCTTAGTTGTAAAGATGCATGGCTAACTTTCTACTAAGTGCTCCTACTAACTTCTAACTTTTTGAAGATAGCCTCACGATGGATCATAGGCAAACACGACACTTGTGCATTGGAACTAATCACGTGGAAATCGAGTGAGAGTTCATCCTATAACTTAACCTTACACGGCAAAAACTCGGACATTCCCATATCAAGATCCGATAGAAGGCGAGAATAAGGGAAGACTCGAGTGCACTATTGGTATCAACAAAGTTAAAAGGAAAAAGAGTCTAACAAGTAAACACAACTCATAGATCATCAAAACGAATTAAGTATGAAATATAAGAAAGTAGATACTTGTAGATAAATTAGAGTTAGAACCCTCATCTTAAGATGTCATAGCTCTCATTTGCACAAGGCTTGTTTGGCACTATTGATTCATACGGGTTATCAAACAAGTGTTAGAAATTAGTGGTTAGTAGTTAGTTAGCCATGCTATGGAAAAGTTAGTTAGCCATCAAGGTAAAAGAAACAACAAAGAAAAAGGGGTAAAAGGGAAAGGGGAGTTACACTACAACAAAGAAGTAAAAGTAAATGCAAAGACAAGTAAATGAAAGAAGGAAGAGAAGTAGTACTTGTATTATCTTGTCACCCTTCAAATACAACTCTTTACACACTCCCTCTCTTTCTCTTTAATGGCTAAGACCTAAAACTAGAAGAAGAAGAACAACAACTACAACAAACTAAAACAAGATTACAAATTTTTGCCAAAATTCCAATCCCCCCTCACTGAAGACCCCAGGGGGGGTATTTATAGGTACCAGGGCAAAGGGGAGCCTGGGGACAGGATGTGACCCGAAGCGGCGCGCGCGGCGCCGCAGTATTGCCGCAGAAACGCGGCAAAAGCCGCGTTTCCGCGGCATACCTTTGCGGCGCGCGCAGCGCCGCCTGCTGCGCGCCGCCTGGTTGTCCCCCTGTCAGTTCTGATGCCCGGTTTTGTCTTTTCAGCCCCTGATTTGAGCAGATTCACCTCTCTAGGTCAATGACTATCTTTAATAGGCTTTAATCACCATTAAATGGTGATTTTAGGGTCTTCTTCTCCATTGCACACCATGGACCTAGAATGAAGCAAGTAAGGGATTATTAGCATAATTTATTTATCAATTAAATGTGAGATGTGATGAAAATTATGCAAATTAGGGACTAATCAATATGCCTATTCATGAGTTTTAGGAAAAATCAGATTTCCTATTGAAAAATCCAAGTTTGGAAAAATACAGTTTTTGGTTTTTGACAAAATTTGTTAGTCACAAAAATGTTTCAATATGTCTGATATTTGTGTTGAAATTTTTATCACATGTTTGTATTTCAATATAAAATGATAAAACTATTTTTGTGGATTTTTAGAAGATTTATGGAATTTATTAGAATATTTTTTAACAAGTTTTTCTGACCCAAATTGCTGCATGCCAGGCTCTGGCGGTCGACCGGCCCGGTCGACCGTACTTCCAGAGTCGGTCGACCGGTCGGTCGACCGACGTTCACAGACTTGTGCACGTTGGCCATGCACAGGGCACGGTCGACCGACCAGTTGACCGGCCAGAGAGCTTTGCTCTCTTTTTTTGGGCGGTCGACCGGGTTCCTCCAACGGTCATATTTATGACCGGTGGCGGTCGACCGGCCGGTCGACCGCCAGCCGTCTCAGGCTGAGGATTCAGCATAACGGCTAGTTTTCTGTTTGGGCCTATATAAACCCCATTCCTTTGGGATTTTGGCCAAGGTTTTTAAGAAGAAAAATTTCCCTATTCTCTCGTTTTTAAAATAAGTTTTTCAAAGTGTTTAAGAGCTTAAAGATTTCATCTTTATTGTTTTCAAGGGTTTGGAAAATTCAAGAAAAATAGGTTTTTGGGATATTGCTTTAGATCTTCATTTCTATCATATTGCAAGTGTTTTCCCAAGGATTTTTCTTTGTTATTTGATTTCCAAAACACCTTGATTTCCACACTTGAGCTATCATACTATCCTATTCTATTAGGATCATTTGTTTGTGGAAAAGAGATGTTTGTGTTGAAAGATACTACCTTGTTGTAAACCCTTTCTTTGTGGGTGCTCCCTCTTTGGTAGAGGTTGAGATTGTTGGTTTGCTCCCTCTTGGTGAGGTGGAGTTTGGTTGTTTGGCTACGGGCCTATCCCTCTTTGGTAGAGGTGGATTGTGGTTGTATTGCCTCGGTGGCATTGTATTGGTTGAGAGAGGAGTTCGGTACTCCCGGTTGTATAAATCCTCCTCGGTGGAGGTTCCCTCGGTGGGAGTCCTCGGTGGACAAGATAGTGGATTAGAAATCCTTCTCGGTGAAGGCGGGGACGTAGAGCTAGGGCTCGAACCTCGAAACATATCTTGTGTTTGCGTTTGATCCATTGTCTCTCTAACTCTTTCTCTTTACATTTGTGCATTGCATCATTCATATTGCCATATCTTATTTGCTTGCATTTGTGCTTGCATATATTCACATTGCCTATTCATATTACATGCTTGGTTTGTTTGTGTGTGCCTCACTTATACTTAACCACGAGAGCTTCATATAGCACCTCAACCCTTATCTAGGGGAATCAAGAGGAGTTAGTCCAGAGCCCTTCACGGGGAATTCGGCTACACTCGTTGGTTGTATTAAGTGTGTTGACACTTAAAAAAGACAAGATTCTTGTTGGTCCGAACAATGTCTAAACTTGTTGACATTTACAAAGACAAGTGACAGACAAGCTGAAGACCAGTTTTCACCCATCTCCGAGGGACAAGGAAGCACTTGGACTCCACTGATCCAGCAAGCAGACGGTGAACCCAGATTGTTTCTAAACAGACCTCAGCAGGTCTAAAGATGCTAGCACTTAGCATTGCATGAGCCCAAAGGGATAGCCTCGCTTGAATATCACTCGACTTCGCCTTGAATCCATTCAAAGCCTCGCCAGGAAGCTAACTCGCAAACTTCGCCATAGAGGACTTCCAGCTCCGCCAAAGGGTTTCTTTCGGACTTCGCCAGAAACCGTCTCTAGCTCCGCTACGAGCTGATTGCGGGCAGCGCCACTTTTGATCTGCTATGGTCAACCTTTGACCAATCAAATCTCCAGATGAGATCGGATCCAATCAGATCAAATCTAATTAAGGTCAAATCAGAGATCAAATTTGGCAGTTGATTGCCACAATCTCTTGACTCTTCTAAAACGAGTAAGAAGATCAGGGGAATCCTCCAACGATATGGAAAGGATCAAAACAGATCAAGAGGATCAACCGACCTGCCAATTCTAGCTCCGCAGAAGCTATCTTAGCCTCGCAGCAAGGCTACTTTCCAGATTAAACAGATTTGATTCAATCTGTTTCCATATCTTCAAGGGACGATTATACCCTTGCTCTCCCTATAAATAGCCCACCAGGGGTACAAGGAGAGATAGAGATCGATCAAGATTAGTACTCAATATTGCATATTTTATATCATAACTCCCATGCATATTACAAATAAATATATGAATTTTAATCCTCTTCTCTACTTATTTGCAGGTACACAATTAATGGAGAGATATTCAAATAATCACTTAATTAACACTAATTAAGTGATTAATTAAAAGATAAAGGATAAAGCCAAATCTCAATCCAGATCTAGAGAGATTCGCGCAACAAACAGAGAATCCAAGTGGTCCACGTGGATAACCACTTCCCAACTGATCTCCACCAGAAAGATCTGGACCAACGGCCCAGATCTTGCCGCGGGAACGCAAGTGGGCGCGGCAATCTAGGGCCGTTAGATCCCCGGATTTTGTGGCAACAACCTACTCTCCAGAAGCTTCTCCAATCTGCTATAAATACTGCATCATCACCTGCGAGCTGAGACTGATCAGAGAAGAGAGAGAGATTAGTTCTAGGCTTTGTAATTTTCTTAGTTTTAGTTTAGGGTTTGTAACTCTCTATGATCTTCTCCTCCCTAGATTTCATTGCAAGAGAGAGATTGTAAGAGAGAGAGAGCTTGTATCATCAAGAAGTGACACTTGAAGCTATACAAGGATTGATCCATTCTCTACTTCTCTACTTGAGCTTGATTCTAGTTGCTTTCTTTACTTGCTTTATTACTTGCTTTCTTTAATTCTAGCACTTTAATTCTTGCAATTTACTTCATGCTTTCTTGTATTTTTCTTATGGCTTGTTGTATCTAATTCTTCTCCATGTACTAGCTAACCACTAGCTTAGCTACTTCACTACTCATGGTGTGTTTGCTTGATTTCATCTTGCAAGTGTATGATCTTCTCTTCTCCGACGGTTAAACCACCGTCTTGCAAATGAGAAAGTAATTAGGTCGACACGCTAGACGAATCCATAGCCAACGGAGTGACAACGTTAGGCAAGCTTTCATTATCAAGGAGTTTGGTAAGTCTTGGCAAGCTAGCAAGGTAAGCTAGTCATGGATTGCCTTCTTTAAGTTCTTTTCCTTTTCTTGTTAATACAACATCCACTTCTTGATTTCTTTTCCACTTCCACATGAACATATCCATCTCTTTTAGTTTCTTTTGCATCACTAAGTTTATAATCAAGAGAAGACTATTAGTTTTATCACTTCACAACCTAACGTTTAAAGCTTCTATCGCGAGCTCTCCCTGAGATCCGACTCGGTATAGCCCTAGGCTATAGCGGAGACAAGAAGGGTACATCAAATACATTCTATACACATAATAAGTACACCTTTTCTAGTTTCAATCAAATTGGCGCCGTTGCCGGGGAGAGCGACGTTTTTTTGGTTTAAAGTGAAGTACTAAACTATTATTCTTCTCTGTTTGCAGGTACAGGTCAAGAAACAGGAAAATCTTGTTGCAGTTACATATAAGTGGACCTGGGCCTCTGCTCAAGAAAGCAGAGCCCAGGATCCCTCTGGAGTGCCGCGGATCCACAAGCTTTGCCGTGGAAACGCGGCACAACAGAGCTCACTTCTGACAAAATTTTGCAGGGGCTTCTGCTCTGCAAGATACAACTGCTTCTATACTTGATTTCCTGTATACTTCACTGTATTCCTGTTAATTAAAAACAGTAAAAAGTTGGGTGATAATTGTTAAAAATTGTTTAGACACTTGCATTTTAGGCACGTGTCTTTCAATTCTTTACTTTTACTGTTGAAGAGTGCGTGGAGGCAAGGTACGTGTTTGCATTGCATTTAGACTAGGGCAAACTCTTGCTTGATTTTCTTGCTTTGAGTGAATTCTAGCTATCTTTCTTGTACACTTGCACAATTCAAATCTAAGGGCATACCCGTAAATAAGATAAGGTGGGGGAGGTCATTACCCTTTCCTTAGCCCGAAAACCATTTTCCCAAGCACTCACTAACCCAAATCCTAATTAAAATCAAGTAGACGTTGGCCCTAGGGACATCTCGGACTCACTTAGGAGATTATCCTAAGGGGAAAAGTGTTGGAATTTAACTCTTGCAAAATCGGTGTCTAGGAAAGGGTTTGAGGGCCGAAAGCCCGAAGGTTGCTGGTTACTTAATTAAGGAACGTCTCCGGACGGAAAACCTCCCACCAACCTTACCCTTCCCTGGCTGATTAGCTTGTGGTTAGAGTCTACACTGAACCTCCCGTGGACGATCTATTTGTTAGGAGTCGTCTAGGTCTAAGTCTACCCTAACTTAGGTTAGAATTTTCTTTCTTTCTTTTTTGTTTGTTTGTTTGTTTGTTTTTGTTTGTGATTGTGTGATATGGCCTTCAAAAATTCTTTCAATAATAATCCATATTTCACACCATCTCCTTATTCGGATAATTCCAACCCGGTGTTTTACAATATGCACCAACCAAATACACCGGGTTGGCCTTATCCGAATCAATACGACCCATACCCCCCATCTAATAATTATAATGTCCAAAATAATTTCAACTCTTTACCGAGTAATTGGGGATTCCAGTACCCCGAGTTAAATTCTCAAAATCCTTGTCCATCATATTCACCTTATCCACAGTATTCATTTCCTGAGTCCACTTCATATTACTCCTTTTTCTGAACCTCCCTTTGAAGAAAAATCTGAGTTGCAAAGGAGTATAGAAGCCAATTTACTGAGAGTTGAGCAACAACTTCAAAAACCATTTGTCTCTCCAATTCCACCATATTCTCAAGAATCTTACTCAGTTCCACCTTTTCATAATGAACAACCATTTGCTTGTGAACCGAGTAAAGATTTCTTGTGTGAGTCAACTTTTCCATCATTACACACTTTTGACTCACACTTCCAAGACAACACTTCCTCTTTCCATCAAAACAATGAAATCATCGATTATGGAAAGATGCTTGAAGACATGACCAATGCTCAAAATGCTAGGAATCGTGACATAGAATTGATGATCCAAACTCTTCATTCTCATCCTCTTTCTAATGTCACTAGCCACTCTAAATCCAAAGAGTCATGTAGTCTTGGAAGTCCAGATTCAATTTCAGCACACTCACCTGAACTTGTCCAAACTTCAGATCCAATTGATACATTGGCAAGTTTTTCATTTCCTAAACTTGAACTTGTCCAAAATTCAATTCCCGTTGACATTTTGGCAAGTTTCTCATTTCCTAAAATGAACTTGTCCACACTTCTGAAAATCCAATTGATATATTGGCAAGTTTTCCTTTTCTGAAATTGAACTGGAACATGATTTTGATCCTGAACTTCCACTTGATGATTCCATATTACTTCCTGATTCAATCATGACTTCCATATCCTTACCTGATTTCAATCCATTTCCCAAGTCAGAATTGGATCCATTTCCTATCCATTGTGAAATTGAATCACCAATCTTTTATGATGATCACATTGAACTTGACCAATTCTACACTTCTGAAAATTCATTGATAAATTGGCAAGTTCTCCACATTTTATTGAACTACATGAGGAATGTGATCTTGAACCCAGACTCAGTGATTCAATTCTTTTTCCTTATTCCATAATGACTCCGGTATCTTTACCTCACATCAAATCTTTTCCCGGAGTCAATTTTGGATCCTTTCACAATTCACAATGAAGTTGAATCATCCATCTTTGAGGATCATATTGAATTGCCCAATTTTACACTTCCGAAGATACCATTGACATTCTGGAAAGTTCTCCATCTTGTGGAATTGAACTCAATGAGAATGTGACCTTGATTTTCTCGATCTCTTTACTTCTGAAACTGATTGTACAATTCTATCAGAAGATTTTTACTTAAGTTTTGAAAGAATTGTATGGCGATGAGCTTGAATTCCTTAATATTGGAAGTAAAGAGATATCACCCATATTAGGTCACATCCCATTGTTGGACAATGATTGTGGACTTGAGTTTTCATTTCTTGACTTGGATCCAATTTTTGAACTCACTTCGACTCCTGCACCATCACTTGACTTAATTCACTTCCCTGAGTCGGTAGTCGTTCCTGTTCTTCCAGAGTCCAAGTCAACTGCTCTATCATTTCATCTTCCATTCTGGACAAGGATCTTGATGAAAATGACTCTGAAATTATTTGGAAAATCTTAAAATTAGATGGGTCATGTATATAATAAAAATCTCCATGCACACATCATTCTTGTGGGTCATATTTTCGCTATTTTTGGTGGGTTCCTAAAAACCAAAGAAAAGTTGATTGGGCCATGTTTCGTGGACCAATCAGACACCACCGGAACCACCACCTTAAGGTAATTTTTTCCTTCCCTCTTCATTTTGTTTCATGCATACATATATCATGATGCATTGAGGACAATGCATGAAATAAGTGTGGGGGAGGGTTTACTAACATAGAGTTTTTAGACTTTCTTTCTTTTACATTTCCTTTCTTTCTTTTTACATTTTCTTTAGAAATAATAAAAATAAAAAA